>CM076574.1:1306593097-1306841072 GCA_034641835.2 Pinus albicaulis
ATTTAACAAAGTAACTTTAAAATATCATTTTCCATTACCATTCATTGATCAAGTTTTAGAAACACTAGTCGGAAGGAATATTTCTCTTTCCTTGATGGTTTGAATAGTTTAAATTGCACCTAAAGATCAATATAAGACAACGTTTACATGTCCACGGGGTATGCATGCTTAGAGAGTGCTTCCCTTTGTTTTATGCAATGCACCTGCTACATTTCAAAGAGCAGTATGAGGTATCTTTTATGAATTGATCCATGACAGTGTAGAAGTGTATATGGAGGATTTTACTATTTATGGGAATACTTTTGAAGAAAATTTGGAAAATTTGGAAAAAGTCCTTATTAGATTTAAATAATCTAATATTTCATTAAGAACAAAAAATGCTTTAATTTAATGAAGGAATTGTTTTGGGTCATCATATTTCAGGTGTTGGGATCAAACTGGATTCACCAAGGGCCATAATCATCTCCAAAATTTCAGTACCTTCATGTCAAAAGGATGTTCGAAGTTTTATTGGATTCATGGGTTATTAAAAAATATTTATAGAAAACTTCATAAAACTTTCTTTGCCACTTTTCAAATTACTCACTAAAGATTGTGAATTTCATTGGAATTTTGATTGTCAAAAATATTCTGAATTTTTGAAACAGAAAATTTTCAAGGAACCTATTCTAAGAGGGTCAAATTGGTCCCTTTTGTTTCATATTTATACATATGCCTCAGATACAACTCTAGAGGTAGTGTTGGGACAATAATAATTAACTCCTTATGATATATATTATACAAGCAAAAATTTAACTCCTACAATGTTGAATTATACAATCACATAAAATGATTTTTTAGCAGTTGTTCATGCTATCAATAATTTTAGACATTAAATCATTGGGAATGAGTCCTTTATTCACACAAATCATTCTTCTATTAGATATCTTATGAACAAAACAATCACTAATGGTAGGATTACTAGATAAATTTTACTATTGCAGGAATTTAATATCACCATTTTAAAAAGGGCAGGAAAAGTAAACACAGTTGTTGATTTCCTTTCTAGAATGTAAAATGATAATACTAATACTCTTGTAGTAGATAATTTTCCTTATGAATATTTTTTTGAAATATTTAATAAAACTCCTTGGTTTGTAGATATTGCTAATTATTTGGCTACATGTAAATTTCCTCCTCGAATATCATCAAAAAAAAGACAAAGAGTCATCAAAGCTAGTGCATCCTATTCTTGGATAGAAGGATAACTATATTGAACAAGAGTTGATATGATAATTAGAAAATGTATTTGAGAAAATGAAGTACCTGAGATACTTAAAGCATGTCATGGTGAACCTTGTGGAGGACATTTTGATGACAAAAGAAATTCATATAAAGTACTTCTTTTTGGATATTATTGGCCTTCCATTTTCTTGGATGCCAAGGAATATGTCAAAAGATGTGATAATTGTCAAAGAATGGGAAGACCTGTTCAATCTGACAAGATGCTTCTACAACCACAAGTACTAATAGAACCTTTTGAGAAATGGGCTCTAGATTTTGCTGGGACCATTAATCCTCGATCCAAGTAAAAGAGGTACATACTTGTTTGCACTAATTATGTTACTAAATGGGTAGAGGCTATGTGATTAAATTTTTCTACTGAAAATGTTGGTGTTACATTTATTTTTTATGATATTTTCACTCGTTTTGGTGTACCAAGAAAAGTTGTGAGAGATCAAGGTGTGCCATTTACATCCAAGCTAGTGCAAAAGATCATGGAAAAATACAAGATCAGACATCACAAATCGACTCCATATAATTTGCAAGTAAATGGACAAGTGGAATCCAAAAACAAATTTCTTGAAGCAATATTGACCAAAATTGTGCATCTACATAGAATAGACTGGGAAGATATACTTCCAAAATCACACTGGGCATACTACAACACACGGAGGAATACCATGAAACATACTCCTTATGAGCTTGTCTACGAGAAACAAGTTTTACTTCCTATATAATTCCAAGTCGAGACCTAAAAGACAACATCAAAATTGGGGTTAGATCTTTCTGAAGCTCAAAAGAAAATATTGGCATGGTTGAATGAATTAGACAAGGTTGGAAAAGATACAATTCAAAGGACAAGCATAATACAATAGTAAAGGACAATCTAGCATGACAATTTTATCAAGGTCAAAAAATTCAAACCAAGTGATTGGGATCTTCTCTTTGATTCCAAATTTAAATATTTTCAAGGGAAATTTCAAACACATTGGTTTTGTCCCTATGAGATAGAAATTGTTTTCGATAACGGAGCAGTAAAGATTAATAAAATTGATTATGAAGGGATCAATTTTCTTGTTAATAGGAATAGATTAAAGCTCTATCACAATCCATTAATAAGAGAATAATTTGTTTAAATTCTACAAGAAAATTCCGATTTCAAATTGGTAGGAAAAGGGGATTGTTCTCCTCTACTACTAAAAGAAATTTGATTTCTTCACATATATAAGAGAGAGAGATAGAGATGCTAATAAATGCATATTTATGAATACCAACATTGTTGGAATACACTGTGTTAGTATCAGTATTTGCATCCTACCATTAGTGATCAAAAATCCTCTTTTCATATCACTTTAAGGGTCCCACTCAGAATTTTTTTTATCATTCCACAACGTCATGCAAAAATTTAGTCATTGATGGTAGCCCTAGTCCAAAAACATCACTCTTCCTCAAATTTGATTACTTGCTGGCATAGTTTCATACCTTGCTGACTATACACCATCCATAAAGTCAATATCATCATGTAATCACATCAGTCATGTCAATATGAAGTTCATTCCTTCAAGGCTTCATTAGATATTTTAGGGTTAATCAAGTTATCATTAGGTCATTACGGTTTCCAAGGTCCAATAAAACTTCATTTCCACTGCATAATACCAACAAGTAAAGGGTGATCAAATAACATATCTTCACCATATGAAGATGATTTGTAAAGAAAAATTCTTGTTTCAGCATGTAATTTTGGTTTTAAGATGTAATTTTTAAATTTTCATTATGTAATTTTATGTCATTCAAACTATAATAAGTTCATGATTCCCAAGATGATAACTCAGAGTTCCAACATGCCAAAGCATCCAAAATGTCAAATCTTAGTGTTCTCAAAGTCATCAAATGATCAATTTGTCAAAGAAAAATTCAAATTCAAAGGTAAAGATTCAGAGTTTAAAGTGAAAGTGAAGAAAGAAAAAGGGGGTCCCAAGGCCCAATTCGTTCAAATGATGAAGTATAAAGACCACCAAGACATCAAAATCAAACTCATTTTCACTCCCAAAAGTCAAGTTTTCACTCCCTTATCCAGAAAAATTGAATTGCAGGGTCAGAGTCTGAGTTCTTAGTGGAGATGCACTTTCAGAGAGTGGCGTTGCTCTTAGAGAAGTGGCGATGCACTTAGAGTAGGCAACGCTGCGCTTTTCACCCATTGGCGTTGCACTTCTGGGCAAGGCACTGCGCTTTTTCCCGATGTGTTGTGCTTTTGTCCAACAAGTACAAGAGGCACCAAAACACCTCCAAGTCCCTCAAAAATTTCAATGAGTGCCTCTTACACACTCTTGCAAGTAAAATCAACCAATTTAAGCTATAATGTACCCCCATACAAGTTAGGTTAGCTCTCAAGTCTGAGATGCCCCTCACGAGGTCACCATCATCTCGCAGATGAGATGCCCTCAAGTTAGGACATTAGTTTATCTTCCCCAGCCCTCAGGAGGTTAGGTACAAGGGGACCCTTTGGGTGCCTCTGTTTTGTTCCACTCCAAGTGGTGTTTCTTTACATTACACCCCACCCTTTGGGTGCCTCTGTTTTGTTCCACCCTAAGTGGTGTTTCTTTACGTTGCACCCCACCCTTTGGATGCCTCTGTTTTATTCCACTATTGCCTCTTTGCACTCCTAAACATTGAATTCATAATGTTTTTATTCCTAAGTTAAATTTGCATTTGGTCTAGTGAGAAAACCCTAGTTTTATTCCTAATTCCCAAATTTGATGCCCTAATATCCTACATTTCCTTCCTACCTATCTAAAAACCCTATCCCTACCCCTACACTACCATTTCCTAGTCCCTAAATCCCTTTCCCTTAAAACCCTAAGTCCTAGGCTTCTAAATTCCTAGGCAGCCACTTCCCGAAACCTGTAATTATCATTTCTCACTCTATTGACATTTCAACCTCCTATCACCTCCCAAAGCTTCATAATCCCTTCCCCCATCTCCCTAAATTTTTCTAGACTTATCCCTATTCCCTAGACCTATCTCCACTCCCCATTCCCATCCACCTTATCCCTAGGGTTTCTTGGCCACAAAAACACTATGGAGGAAGACAAAGATTATATGGAAGAGGAGGGTAGACAAGGAGAAGAGGATAGAGAACAGAGAAGGCCTCACAAAGGAGGAAGAATCCTAAGGCTGGAGCCCATCAACACAAATGAACTGATGGCCTCTCCTATGATTGTCAATTATTTTGAGTATGTAGGTTGCCTTTATTTTTGTAGCATGATTCAAAGGGTCCAACATCATCCTATGTTGAGTAGAGCTTTCATCTCAAACCTTAGAGACAATTAGGTAACCCTTGTAGGTGTGACCTTCATGTTGGGTGTGGAGCCTGATTTTCATCCTGATTCAGAGATCCTTGTTTTAGCGAGATGTATACCCCAGGAAAACTGTACACCCTTGTAGCGGGGGGGTGCGGGGGGGACTTGTCCCCCCCCCGGGGTCCAGGGGGGTTGACCCCCCGGCTAGGGGGTCTGGGGGCCAACAGTCCCCCGGCGGGGGTTTAGGGGGCAGCACCCCCGAAGCTAAAAACAGATGTAAAATTGCCTTGTAAAAGTATAATAATTTCTAGTCAATCTGGGCCGTTCATTAGGCGGATGATCTAACGGTAGAAGTTATGTTTAGTTTAGGGTTTTTTTCCCTAGAAGGAAACCCCCTCTCTTTGTATGAGGGTATTGTATTGCAGCTGTGTATTATATGTGTATTCTCTGAGCAGGAAATGTATAGGGAGACTGTGAAAGAGAACAGAGGATATTACAGCGGATCTGATGTAGGTTGTGTCTCTTCATTTTGCTGGATAATAGAAAGCAAGGACTGGCTGTTCGGGGTGGACATAGCCCAAACTAGGTGAACCACGTATATCTGTGTCTCTCTGGTTTTATGTGTTTTGTGTGCCTCTATTTTCTACATATTTTATGTGTTGCATTGCTCTGTAGTATTTAATTTTCTAACAATTGGTATTAGAGTCGAAGCTATATCTGGCTGATAAACTCGCAGGAAAGAAGGGTTCCTGGTTCGAGTGGGGCTTGATAGCGGGGAAGATAAGGCCAAGTTAGATTAAAAGAATTAATGGCCAAAAACAAAACATGGAAAATCTGAATGGACTATTATCACTTCTACATAGGCGGAAAAACTTAGGAAAAACAAAGAAGTCGATGGCTATGACAGACATAGAATGGGAGATCCTCGATAGAAAGGCACTTGGAACAGTACAGTTGTGCCTCACAGCGTCGGTAGCCTTCAATATTTCAAAGGAAACAACAACAAAGTGTTTGATTAAGGAATTTTTGAAACCTTATGAAAAACCCTCGGCCTCAAACAAGGTATTTCTTATGAAATGTTTATTTAATATGAAGATGTCGGAAGGTGGATACATTTGAATATTTAATGATTTTAATACGGTTGGTCCGGTTACCGATTGATTAGGTCCAATAGAGGGTGCTTTGATGAAGTTAGAGCTCTGTTATTTCTGTGCTCATTGCCAGAAAGCTGGAATGGTTTAGTTATGGCCATTAGTAACTTTGTCTCTAGATCTAGTACTTTAAAGTTTGATGATGTTGTCGGTGCGATCCTTAGCGAGGAAATGTGACGGAAAATCTCTAGGTGAGACAGCAGAATTGATAACACAGTCTCAGAGTCTGAGGGAAGGAAGAATGGAAAGAGGAAAGAACTTGGGATACAAATTAAATCCAAGAAAATGATCTAAGTATGAATCAGGATGTTGTCTTTGGAAATGCGGAGAAAGGTGCTAAGAAGAAAAATCTGTAGATCTCGGAAGAAAAAAAGGAAGGCAGCAACGAAAGCAATCGCTGAAAAATGTATGCGGGTGATGTATTTAAGACCGCTGATTCTTTCTTTAGAAAATGTTACTGATTCTTGGGTTGTAGATTCAGGGGCTTCATTCCATGCCACACCTGATAAGAAATATTTTCATGACTATGTTCAAGGAGATTTTGGACAAGTTCGTTTGGGTGATGATAAACCCTGTAAAATTGTTGGAATCGGTAAAGTTCTTGTAAAACAACAGAATGAAATAAATAGCTATTAAAGGTAAAATATTCAGATCAAAGAAAATACAATTCTTAGAGGAGATTAAATGGTGAAGGTTGTGTGACAATTTTCGCAGATAAAGCTTGGAAGGTCACCAAAGGAGCCCTAGTAATAGCAAAAGGTGAAAAGGTTGGTACATTGTATTTATGCAATGGTATTTCTAAATTTGTTAATGCTTTAACTTCCAAAGGAGCAGATACAACATTATGGAATCATAGGCTCGGACACATGAGTGAGAAGGGGATGAAGATTCTTCACTCAAGAAATTTGTTGCCAGGTTTGAAGAGTGTTGATTTGGATTTCTGTGAAAATTTCATTTATGGAAAGAGAGTCATGTTAGGTTCCCATGATTTGGCTGATTGGCAAGCCAAATGACAGTGTAACATCAAACCAAGCTTTGGAGCCCAAGGACCTAGCCTTCCTGGACTCAGAGAGGGCTCTCTCTATATGTGTAAGGGATATTTGTTTGTTTGCTTGTGTGTTTAAATTTAGGCTATGAAATTCTGTAAGTAGATTTTTGGTTTTAGTTTTAGGTTGTGAGGGATGAAACTGATCAAAGATATAAGATAGGTAAAAAGATGTCAGATCAACTGGGCTATGGGGTCGAAAAGGTGAAGAAAGCTATAAGACGGTGATACAAGGTTGTTGAAGGGCCGATTTGATTCAAAGTAGAAAGGATCTTTGGGCAAAATGGAGTAAATGGACATCAAGTTTGTGAACAACAAAGAGTTTCAAGCATAACTAGTTCAATAGATAACATAACCATGGTAGGGAAAACCATTAATCATGAAAAATTTAACTACAAGTTAATCAATACATAGAAATAAACATTCAAGCCATGCATAGAAGTATAAGACCCTCTAACTTTGGGAAATGGTTATCAGACTTTGGAGAAAACACTTAAGGAAGACAAACAACTTAACTTACTATGCTGGAACACCTAAACACAGTACTTCAAGTTATTGGGCACTTTGAACAACAAGATTTTCATAGTTTTAGGCAAAGGGCTAGATCGAAACTAGGCCTCCTTGGTTCAACAAGATGATAATCTAATCAGTCAAAGAGAAATTTCATGGATGGAACTACAGCTAGCCATAGGTAAGCAGGGCATATACCATAAGTCATACTTAGCATGTATAGAACTATGAATGAAACAAGCAACAATATCCTCAAGTTGTTAAAGAGCAGTTAAGAATTCTTTAATGCAACTAAGGAAGAAGAAAACATGAAAGCTATGAAGATTCAGGAAATTTGAGGTGCCTCCATGGGCATATTTCAAATTTGTTCTCTAATGATCTATAGCAAGCAAGAAACATGTATCATGAATGAAAACTAGAAGACAACAACAAAGCAAGAGACACTATACCATTCTACCAAGTCATGGAATCCATCAACAATCCTTCATCATTCATCCAAGAACATCCAAGAGGCAATCCAAAAGAATAACACAAGTATTTCCTTCCAAAGCTCATATGACCATATATTGCTTCTCTTCTAAAGTTCAGCCTTGTTTTACAATGAAAGCCTTTGGAATATATAGGTTTAAGTGAGGAAAACCTCATGGTTCAACTTGCCATCCTATTGGCCTAATCAAAATATCTAAACTTGTCCTTGAGGCTTTGCAAATCCCAAGGCACAAAAATATCTCATAAAATATCTAGAAAATGCTAAAAAAGGAAAAATAATTGACTTTGCACTATTTTCCATGTGCAAAAATAGCTAAACGCACATTTGGAAAAAGCAAATTTTAGAGGTTCAAGAATTACAAAAATATTCAAAATTTATATCAGCAAAAGGTCCCCTGACTTTCCGGCAACATTAGGCAGCCTTCCTAATGTCGAAATGAGGCTCATGATAGCTCGTTGGAAAGATCTGAGTGTCTAATTTCTGGAACAACTAAAATTTTCCCAATCCGATGCCTGGAAGTCTTCCAAAACTGCACCTGTGTGTAAAACACCAGAATTAAAGCCTTGCTGATAGACGGGGCAGAATGTTGAAAAAGTGAGTGTTTTTTTCCATTTTGGGGGAGAAAATGATCTCCAAATGTTCTGAGAATCTCTGAGGGTGTGCTCATAAAATTATGGCATCCAATGATACCATTATCCTCCCTTGACGAATCCCCAAAATGAAATGGCGAATTTCATGAGTTTTGACCAAAAACTCAAAAATGCCAAAAAACCAAAAATTGTCAAAAAGTGCCCAAAATTGGGGTGCATGACCCTCAAGGGTCCTCGGCAACATGCTCCGAAAGTGAAGCCAAAATTTCAAGTCCTGATGTGTCCTTCTTCTCTTTTCGTGCCGGGCGCTTCTCTTTAGCCTCCTTTTTCATCACTATTTCGAGTTTCTTCATGGCGCTGCTTTTCATCACTGTGTTCTCCTTCACCTTGCTGCCTTGCCTCACTATGCTCCCTTTCAAAATACTGCCCTTTCTCTTTGTATGCCACTCGACAATAAAACTTAACCAAAAACACAATCAGTTAAAGAAACACAATCTAAGTGACCTCTTCTGTGTTTTGTAGTAGGGGTGCCCTGCTTTTGATGTTTTGAGGTAATAAGACAACCTTGTCTTTTTAGAGGAAGGCAAAAACAAAAATCCTTTTGATTCAACAACACTGCTCTCTTTTTAGGCCACTTAATCCAATGAACTCAACAATATGAACACAATCAACCTTAGTGCATTTACACAGTCAGATTTTACTGTTCATAGGACAAGCTGGCAGAGTTTCAAATGTTTCTGAGGTGGTAGCAAAGGTCTTGCAGCAGCCATAAAGCCAATGGAATCCTCTTTGAACAAAGCACTACCCTCCTTGTATACAGCCCACCAAATATATTTAACAATGTAAACAAAGTCAATCAAAAGATATCCACACAGTCAAGGTCACTGTGTTTAATAAGTGACAGAGTTCATTTTGCTTTTGATTGGTCATATAGAATCCTGTAGCATTCAACCATATAGACTCCCCTTCAACAAAACTCTGCCCTCTTTCAATTCTACAGTCTTTAACACAAGCTTGACAGAAACACCTCTA
The DNA here is from genome assembly GCA_034641835.2 of Pinus albicaulis. Lineage (NCBI taxonomy): Eukaryota > Viridiplantae > Streptophyta > Pinopsida > Pinales > Pinaceae > Pinus > Pinus albicaulis. Next base: position 1,306,602,478 of record CM076574.1, read on the forward strand.
ATTGATTCTCACTGCTTTTGTCACTAAGGTATGCTCATGATCAAAGGGCCACCATGACCTTATTCTTCCTCACACCGAGGCATATTTTGAATACTGGCTAAGTAATGTATGTATGATCATAATGGTTGATAAGTGGGAGCAATGTTTCACTCTTCAAACGCTAAGATTTCCACTTTTAAAACAAGGTTTTCATCATTATTTGTAGGTAGTTAAATGAGCTCTTCTATATCAATATGACTCATAACTTTGGATGTTTTATCAACCACAGCAAATCTCGTTTTCATACCAAATTCAAAACTCTGACCTTTAACCGTGATGCTTAACCCCCTTCCACCACTTAAATAGTTTAGCAAAGATTATGCAGGCTCATAAATACCTTTAAAATGGTGGCAGGGCTTTTGGAGAGCTGTAGCAGCCTTTAGGAGCGATTTGGAGGCGTGTTGGAGGTCAAAACCATACGTGGCATTCTTAGGAAGAAGAACGCCGCGCAAACATGGTTGTGTGGCTTTATTGGGCCCCTGTGACCCGCGGCTACAGGAGCGCCGTACGCTTGCACAGGAGCGCCGCGTGCCTTTGTTGCTCTTTGGAAATTCTGCGCACAGGAGCGCCGCGCGGTTGCACAGGAGCGCCGCGCAGTTCAAACTTCTGCAAACCGGTTTGAAAACTCTATTTTTGGCCTCGTGAACTGCAAAGGGATGCTTAGCTCGGGCTTAGGCGTTTGCTCAATGAGTTTGCAACGGTCCCTTGTCTTTTGAAATGAAATCAATACGAAACCTCTTGGTTTGGACTTGTGAGGGTTTTTAAACCTTTTTCTCTTTGAAACAGCCTTGGTTTGCCTTTGGATACCCAAGAGTTTTTAACTATAGGCAAAGTATGTGCGTATATTAAAAGAGCTCAAAAATAGGAATTAACCTTCTTTCTTTATAAAAAACTTTCGAAAAGGTCAAACCTTGTTCACTGTACCTTATTTAAAGGAGAAAACTCTGCCACTGTTTACTGTTTAATGCCCTTTTCACAATGTAACATGTTCCCAATGATACACCAATGATTTATGAAGCCTTTTGCCAGTTTGCAGGGAAACAGATTCACCCTTTGAAATTTGAACTAATATTGTCTGCTATGGATGCTTCAAAGATGATATAGCCCTATTGCGAAGATGACCTGACTGCCAGGTGTCTATTAAGCTCATTTCTGACTGTGGATAAAAATGCAGTGGCATTTATCTCAGGTTTTAATCATCCTCTATCTTTACTCATAGTGTACTGATATGGTACCTCCGGCCTTTTAATATAGAGCATGCCTACAGTTGTTTTACCCTCCTCTCCAGAATCTAAAAGTATGTCAAAACCCCCCTTTTGCATATTATGAACAATTGTTTTCAGTTATAATTCATCTTGAGGAGATAAGCCTAGATTTTCTTTTGTCAATCATGATAAGCCTATTTGAAAGACACCTTTTTATGAGTGGAGCAGACCAGTACTTTGAAATATAATCACTATTATGTCCTTTCACCTGTGCAATGACTCATCTTATTACCACTGTTCAAAATTTATTTTGTTGGAGCTGTGGACTGTCTTTTGTCAAAACCTTGTTAAGAGATAAGTCTGACCCATTGGATTGCAGTGGTACCCCTGCTTTCCTCTTGGTCTCTTACCATGCTTCTCTGATCAAACAGATCTTGAAATTAATTAATGCCCTGGCCATCTGCTTATGAATGAAGGAGGCCTTTCACTTGGCAAAGTGTCTGATGCTCTTTAACCTTTGTCTTTAATGAAATGTATAAAGTTTGATGAATATGTTTTGACAAGGGCTTCTTACACATGATGGCAAGCAAAAAAACTTGAAAACAGTAATGCCTTTACCTCTGCCTGCGACCATTACTTTGCTTCAGAAAATCTATGTCGTTGTCTTACTGTTCATTAAAACAAATCTGTCTTACAGTCAGTTTGCAATTCTTCAAGTCAAACTTTGGCCATCGCCCTCTGCTTATGGATGAAGGAGGCGCCTTAACCCTCTGCTTATAAATGAAAGAGGTTCTTAGCCATGAATTATCAACAGCCTCTTGACAGTGTTGCTTTTTCTTCTGCTGTCCTTTCAGGCTGAATGAGGTTGCAAGAGTTTGATGAGTAACTCTTTGCCCTGTAGGTGCATCTCAGGCTCATGATCACATTGAGAAGCAACTGTCTTCTCATGTGGGGCTGAAAATAGTCTTCTGAGATGTTGATATGTTTCTTGTCCTTGTAAAATCCATCAAACAGTGTAAAACACCTAAAATCAGCTTGAGATCATGGTCTATGTATTGCTGAGACTTAAGGGAGCATAAGTGGCGTGACTTAGAGCTGTGACTAACTTCATTAGCAGAGTGGGAGGTCTGTTATGACTGGTATATAGCAGATGGAGGTTTTTTGGCTCTTTGATGGTTGCCAAGGGTGAAATACCTTAAAGCGCCACTTCCTAACTTAAGGGGGGTTTTAGAACAAATTTGGATTGTCTTTTTAGAGTTGATGGGCAGACTAGTATGACTGAAGCTAGGTAGGATTAGATAATGAGGTTTCATCTTGTCATGGGCGGACTGAAAGGTAGGAGAGAAAAAAATTTTATGGGTGTTTTCCTGGCTGGAAAATATGACAAATTTTTGGATCAGCTGCTAGAAAACCTGACTGTGAGAACTAGTCATCACTAACAAGTAAAAAAATACTGATGACTAACACCTTCAAAGTTTCTGCTATGGGTACTGCATGAATGGATGCCCAATCAGTGTTGAAGGTCTGTTCTTGGGGGGGGGAGTGCATAGTATACTTCTGCATATTGCCCCCTTAGGTTAGCGAATGTTTTCCTGGAGTGATCGCGGATAACCCACATCCTGGAGTCGACCTTTTGGAGGATCCATTCAATAATCTTTGAACATGGAAATATAGTTGGATGGGTGCCTGCGTAGTGGAGTTTTGACCTCCTGACCTAGACGTACACCTGCTAGTAGGGAAGATATTTTGGGAACTCAGGCTTTATGAATTCCTGATATACCTGATACCAACCCATCTTGTCCCCTTTTCTGAGCACACAGGTGGTGTCTCCATAGACAGGGGGAGGGGAAGGAGGCATTTATTCTTCTGAGATTTCGATTTCAGGACTCTTATTTCTCTTTCGAACTGCTGGGGGCCCCATGTCGCTTGAGGCTGAAGAGATGGACACACACTCAAGCTCGACTTCAATGTTCCCTGGCATATTCATGAAACAGTCCCACAATAAGACGGATGTCATAATTATAAGTATTTAGGTTGCTGCTACCTTTGCTAACTATTATCTAAGGAAATGAATAGACCTGCGACTTGGCGACCCTGCGACTAGGTCGCTGGGTCGCTAGGTTGCGTCGTTTCACTCTTTCAAGGGAAATGGGACCTGGTGACTTGGCGACCCTGCGATCAGGTCGCTGGGTCACTAGGTCACATCGGTGCAAATTCTCAAAGAAACGCGACTTGGCGACTTGGCGACCTGCAACTAGGTTGCTGGGTTGCTAGGTCGCGGGGTCGCGGGATGAGCTGATGTTAGGTGGTGAGTGACTTGGCGACTTCCCGACTCAGCGACTAGGTCGCGGGGTCACGCTAGGGCCTTCTTAAGGGTTATGTGGCGATTAAGGCTTTCGGGGAGGGAAAAGGCGAAATAATGCACATATGAATGATAAAGAGCACATCTGGGCCTTGATGTTTTCCCTAGGCGAGTTAGGAAAGGCGTTTGAGACCATCATTGGAAAAGAGTGGCTTCAGAGAAAAAGAACAGAAGGTATATTTCATGAGGGAGAAAGGTAAATCCTACACAGGGATGTCAGGGAGCTTGAATGGGGCCAAGGTAGGGATAAATAAGCCAGGGGCAAGGTGATGATTGGAAATAATTAATCAAAAAGGAAAAAAAAAGAGTATTAGGAAACTTAGCCGGGAAAAACGTGCTCCAGATGGCTTGTCATAGGCGTTACTTGCTTCCTCACGTAGGTTGAATGCGACCTACGCGACCTTTTTATTTATAAAGGGGTCGCACGTGCAGTCAATTAATGAGGGTCGCAAATTAAAGCTGGTTGAGGGTTTGTGCAACCTTGTGACCTTGCGACCTAGGGTCGCCAGGTCGCCAGGTCGCACAGTCGCAATTTTTAAGTTTTAGATCAATATGTGACCTTCCGACCTCGCGACCTTGGGTGTCGCAAGGTCGCAGGGTCGCAAATTTTTGATTTAATGAGATTTGCGACTCTGCAACTGGCAGCTAAAAACTAGATCAAGATCAAAATCTATCTTTCTTGAAAGATCAAGTGCTTGGAAAGTTTAAATGGGGCAAAATTTTGGAGGGTGTTGTAGCGGTTACAACAGGACAATACCAGGTGATATAGTGAATTGTGTGTAACCACTTTTCTCAAGAATTTGGGTAGCTCCTTTAAAAAAAATTTACAAACTCCAGTTGTGTATCACACTTTTCCCCACATTAGTCATTGCTATTTTGCAGATATTTAGCTACCGAACTATCTTCTTTAGGGGAATTCATAACTATGAATAACTCTTCTCTATCATTAGAAATGAGAACAAATACTGCACCAACATTCTGAGCATTCCAAACTTTCAAACCAAAATAACAATCTCCACGGTTAACCAACACGACATTAGGAATCCCTCTTAGTTTCGATTTAAACTCAATTTTAAAAATATTGCATTAGGGGAATTTTGAGGTCTAAAATGGGCCTCCTAAGGAAAATGTACAAGAAAAATTCACTTTATGAGAACCAATCAAATTTTAGAAGATGACATCATCCCTAATGGCTGAGGTGCCATTGCTTGAGTTAAAGGTACTTACTTGTCACATTCTCAATGGTGGATATAAACTCATGGTTAACCATGGTAGTGCTCAAGGTACTTTTAAAGTCAAAGTATAGTACTCATAATTAATGTCATTTCACACTTTTTGAATAAAAATATATTATTGTCATTTCATATTTCTTGAAAGAAACAATGCATGTCCCTATACATTTATTATATTATATTATATTATTTTTATATAGTATATTAATTATATGTTATTATACAATTTAAATAGTATAAATTTTGATTAATAGCATATAATATAATTAAGAATTTATATATTCATATTTATATTTTATTTTAGGTTATTTAAGTACAAAGGACAAATGCATTAATTGTTCAATGATAATGAATTTTTCTTGAAAATCTCATTCTTATTTATAGTCACATGAATACAATTCTTTTATTAATTTTACTTTGGTACAACTTTTGAATTGAATTTAACTATGGTTACATGGATTGTGGTGCAAAAAGTGAATTGAAAATTCATAAATATTATTTTATTGGTTTAGCTATTATTTTATTATTTCCTTAGGAGGTCCATTTAGCGTGAAACAAGGTACAATATGCCGAGCTCTTGATCGTCCTAGGTTTTACAGAGTCCCAAGTTTTACAGAGTGAGGGTTTGGATCATCGGTTGCTGGTTTTGAATTCGGATTATGCGAACAAAGCCATTGCAGAGAATTGAAATGATTTAGGGGGGAGAGGAAAATAAATTCGTAGGAACTTTACAGATACTAAAAAGACACGGTTGAGATTGAGGACGAATGTCAACAATGTCACCACATAATTAGCTTTGAAATTCTAGTAATTATGGTATGAGTTTTATCAAAATCTAATACAAATTTTGGGAAATATGGACCAGTTGTGTTGAATTTAGAATTAAACACTCTTACGATTTAAAAAAAATGTTATAATTTGTTTTTTCAAAATTAAATAGTTGCAAAAACTTGAAAATTAATATTAAAATTAAATAATTCAAAATGCTCAGTAATAAGTGGGTAAAGATTTAATGTTTAATTTAAAATTTTCATTGCTCAAGGGAATTTTTCTAAACTTATCCGTTATTATTAAAATATAAAAATATTTTAATAAATTTTATTATGATAATGATTAATATTAATTAAAAATACAATTAATTTCTAGAACTTAAAAAATAAAAAAATAAAGACTTATAGTAACTAACGCAACTAACGCTTCTCGATGGGGTGTCATGTTTGAAGGACAATTAGGAGCTGGCAGCGCATGCCTAACAGACCTGATGCCATGCGCCACCGAACTCCATTAACTCCCACGCTTTAGAGTTATGAGCCCTTGGGAAGAGACTACTCGCAGTAGACGATGTGTGCATAATAGGCGTTTGGGTGAGTGATTGTGCAGTATGCGGGTTTGGAAAATGGTGGATGTCTGTGAGGAGGATCTCCTCGGTGCACCAACATTGGCTCTCAAGCTTCGGCTTGAGCTTTGACGATAGGAGCCGTGGTGGAAAAAGCGGCAGACGAGGAATTGGGGACGGTGGTACCGAAGCCTGTGGGATCCTGTTAGTGAGGAACTGGAGGAGAAAAAGGGTGATGGGGCATAAATTGTGTTTGGTTTACCAGTGAAAAATTCATTTTATTACGCGCGGTTTCTATGGTTCCTCCGGTCTGAAGTGGAGTTAAGTGTAGCGGAGATAGAGGAGCCGACCTCTATGCGGTGTTGGTTCGGGCTCAGAGGCCCTCCTGGTTTTCTAGTGGTTTGGTCTCTCAGTGGACAACGGTTTTCCTCCGTCAGCGAGCGCAACGTGGACTCGAACGACAGATTTATGACAGTCTCCTGTGTTGCTTTGGGAGCGCACGACTAGACGGGCAGTGGTAGCTTCGGGAAATGCAATGCTGGTCCATGGGATACTCACCACACAGGTATTTGGAGTTTCAACAAGGAGGCAGGCCGGAGCGAGGATACGAAGCACATGACACGCGAACAAGGACGTGCATCTAGGGGAAGATTGGGACGTAGGATGGAAGAGCGCAGGCCGATCAGGGACCCGAGCTCGAACTCAAAATCCACCGAAAGCTAACATTCGGTGGCTGCCATGGCAATTTCTCTAGAACATCCACCGGGGCAAGTGGACGCTTCGGCCACCCTAGAAGCAATCTCAACTCAACTTGGACAACATGAGGGAACAAAGTTATGAGGATCATAACGAGCTCATTTCCTATAACAATGATATTCAACATCTGCAAAATGAGACTTTAGATGCTCTGGAGAGTCTGCGCCATTAGCTGAGGCACTCTCATGACCACCTTCGAGCACTTGAGATTCAGGTTGAGCACATTGACTACCACGTGCATAATCATGTCCGATTCTTTGCAGGGCCACCAGCAACCCCTCTCAATCCACCTCCAAGAAGTTATGTATCTACTAGTTTTTTGTTAGTTTTGTGTCGATAATAACCAATGGCACCGTATGCCTTGGTGTGCACCCAAGTCAATTTTGGCCTTTTTTCCTACCGAGTTTCTTGGATGTATCACAACAATATTATCTCTTAATGTAAATTTCATTATGATAATATAAAATAGACTTTGGCCGACAAAAAAAAAAACTAACGCAAATAATGCTCAATTTTTATCAATTAACAGTAATTTAATATGAGTCGGCGGTCTCACCATCGCTACGTACAAATTCTTTGATCGCCATTGTCTTTGTTGCATATTATTCTTCTGCTTTGATCGTCATTGTCTTCGTTGCATATTATTCTTTAATATTTATCAATTGCATGTGTATTTAAAAATAAAATGCCATCAAGATAATGGAACCCTAATTAAGAAATATATACATTTTAAATGCTATAAAAAAAATTGTCAGTGGATTATAATTCAATCCTATGCTTTAATTTAGTGCTTTGTTTTGAATCATGGAGTCCATAAAGTTTAAACCCATAACTTCAATTCCATTGTTTTTTCTTCTTCATTGTTGTTCTACGCATGCATCGATTACAATTCAATATGTGCATGGAACAACGGAACATCATGAAGGAATTATGGTTACAATTATTGATTACTGGAGTCCAATCACATAAGATTATGCCATACATTATTTGGAATTTGTATAAGGATTTGGTATTTATATACAAGTAAAGATCACGTGTAAAATGTTTTTATCAATTTAGATTTATTTTTATGTTGATAGACATGTTTATTTTAGAATTTGCTGAGTCTATATAGGTCACAATCTTGCCCAAAAATAATAGGAATGTGATCATGACTTTGAGAAAATCTGGGGGAAATTTTTGAGAATCCGAGTTACCTGTCAAGCTTCCAGATTTTGGGTGCCAGAGGGGTTCTTGATGGTGTTGAATCCATTTCCGCCATAAAAAAATATTTGAACTCCTTTTAGAATAGGGCTTCCACAATTTTTGGTTGATAGAAGAGATTTAACCTCCCTAATAAATTATAAAATATTATTAATAGTATACATAAATCATAAGTTGAGATTTATTTCCAAAGTAACTATGTTATTTTTTCCCTGTTAATTAAATTCATTAATTAAAAATATGTCATATATGTAAGAGGGGTTCTATATTTTTGGGCATGTAATGTTAATAAGACATGGTATTGTAACAATATTTTTACACATTAAAAATATTTATGATAAAGTGGTGGTGAATCTCATGACATGTTTATTTTCAAATCTATATATATTTAACGACCATGAGCACGAATTAACCCTTAATCTTGATGTGTACACCAACCACATGCATAAGAATGACGAGAGTCAAAGATACATTCCTTTTGAAAAAAGTAAAACGGACCTCTTCCTAAAATTTTTAACAAAGGAATTAGTTTCCTTAACATATAATGGCAACATTTATCACAACTACCACAATTTTACTACGATCCTCTACACTACCATTAAAAACTTCTCTAAGGAGGTATCATATAGTAAGAACAGTAAGACTTCCAACCCCTGGTATGTAAGGATTGTAAATATGCCAAGAAAGTGATTAGAGATGCTCCCAACGATACTATTAAGGATGATAAAATAAAAGTGTGAAAAGCTCTTATCAAAAGGAAGAAAAGAGACTATATAAATAAGAGGCAATATCTTATCCTTCCCATCTCTAAAGCTGAGCCTAAAAGGTTTTGGAGGATATTTCTTGTGTGTGAATCAAAATAGAACAATTTGACCCATTTAAAGGAATGGGATATCTATCTTAAGAACCTCTATGACTCCCCAGACACTGTGGGCATCATCAGAAGCACTCCTATAGAGGGAGATACCTTTTCTTTGGAAGATGTGGAGTCGAGGATTAAGAAACTCGCCAATGGGAAGGCTAGGGATATTGAAGGTTACCAAGCTGTAATTCTCAAAATTGGAAGTGTTAGCCACCTATAAAATTTGTTATAGAAAAATGTGGCTAAGATTGTTTTTGAGCCTTCAAGGAACAAATTTCATTGCTAAAAATTGTTGGCTCTTGAAGACTTTTGAAGGCCTCATACCTCTGTCCAAAATCTTCTTTTGCTGTTCCCATTTTATACTCATAAATTCTGCTGTTTCCTTGGGTGAAAAACTACTGAGAAACCATCATTTTCCCCCTTCTCCCACTCAAAAATAACCTTCATTTGCTCCCATTTTTCTCCATAAAAACCCCTTTTATTTCATGATTCTTTTTCTTCCCCTCATGAAAATCACTCTTATAAAGCTAAAGACTCACTCTTTAGCTTTACCGAAACCCCCAAATCCATTTAAAACTTTGAAAAATTTCATTAAACACATTTTTATTCCTATGGAATTAAGCCCCCTTGGGCTAAGTCCTAACCACTTCCCCCACATGCCTTCACCCTGGAACCATGTGCTAAGCCCCTTACGGCGCTTATCGCATCACAAGATTTCAATTTGCGCAAGTGTTTTGCCATGACCGAAAGTTCCGATGCGATTGAACATTTTTGTTTAAAAACCCCGATCGCATTGTTATTTTCATATTAAATGTGGGCCCGCCTAGGAGCTTAAACCCCTGTATATTTCATTCCCGATCGTTCTTTTTCTTTGTAAAAACCCAAAACCCAATTTTCCAAAGTTTTAATTAAAAATCCCAAGTCACGTGCTGAAATATTTCAATGGGTAGATTAAAAAGACCGATCGCGCAATTGCAATCGGAGAAAACACAATGGGTTGTTTGAAAAGACCAGGCCCGATGGGTTGATTGCAATTGGCCCTTATTTCATATATGCCCCGGGCATATTACAGTTCATAAAGCCCAAAGGCCTGCAGTCGGCCGCATGTCTTGTCTTCTGTGATTGGACTTTTTCCAATCTTGCTAATCGGAATTTTTCCAATGTTGTTTATGTGATCGGACTTTTTCCAATCTTGCTGATTACAGATCCCTAACATTTCTGGAAACTCCGCTGGGGAATTTCTGAGTTAATAAAAGTTCCAAGCAATGCCTTAAAACTCTAGATAACCCCTGGTTTTATGATGATTCTTCTGTTTGACAGCTGAGCCACCAGGAACTAACATTTCTGGCGACCATACTAGGGAATTACTTCCCTTGAAAATAAATAAAACCTTGAGAGTAAAAAGCAGCCTTTTCAGGCACTACCAAGAAATGGTAATCATGATGAAACTTGTTTGAATCAGTGACAATCTAGGCATAACCTAGGATTCTCATTAGACTTTATCTAACCTTGAAAATCAGCTATCTTAGCCATAAGAGTAGACTCTCTTTGTCTCATAACCATAGCTAAGTTTGAAGCAAAGTTAGGACATTCTTAGGAACCACACAACTGAAAAGTAACTCAGAAAACACCAAAAATATTTCAGATTGGTATTTAATAAACATGGTGGTGGACCATAACACCTTTTACCTCCTTAGGGGCTAAAAAATTCCACTTGGCGACTCCACAATCCTCAACAGACCTTAAGACTCCACTGGGAAGAACCTTTTATCATCATAATATCATTCAAACTCAGTTAGAGGACTGTAGGATTAAAATTTGTGTAAACAGATTAGTTGACCATTCAAATATTGTCATACCTGGTCGAACTTGTCTTGTTTATTTGGGTCTGAAAACACCGCATAGTGGCTCCTAGAAAGATTCACACTAGAGCCCATCCTGACCCTGATCCACCTAAAGTAGTTGATAACCCAGAAAGTATCCTTAGGAAGTCTCCTAAGATTAAATTATCAACTGTTTTCAGATCACCCTTGAGAGCTAATTCAGTTCCTGAAAATCTTACAGCTCTACAACAATCACAAGCTGACTTAGTAAATCCATTTAGAACTAGGTCATTTAATGATATAATTCAGCTAGATTCTGAGTCTTCACTTTCATCTCCTGAAACAAGTGAACATCCTGGTAGTAGAGAAACAACACCACCTAATTTTCATTTCCTTCACAACTTAGGGGTCTCTCATCCAAGATCAGCTCAGCAATCTACTATTGTTCCATCCACTTCTGTTCACCAAACATCCACTGTTCAAACCACCCCACTTCAGCCCACTCCACCTTTTGTAAATCCACCTCCACCACATATCATGGTAGCATGGTATGCTCCCTTAGTCCTTCCTGTACCATTAGACAATCTTCCACAGGACTATCAGTCCAAAATTCCATTATACGATGCTATTAATGCTACCACTGCATCACAACATGTGGGCAAGATGAATGACTACTTTGACAGAAATGAAATTGATGATGATTTTGTCAAGATTAGATTATTTTCTCAGACTCTGGGGGGAGAAGTAAGAAAATGGTTTAAAGCTTTAACCCCCCATAGTATAAATGATCTCCAAGCCTTCCATCAGACTTTCTTAAACAAATGGGAAGTAAAGAAGAATCCTCTCCAAGTCCTTTCTGATTACCAGAACCTCCATAGAAACCCTGGGGAAAGTGTGCAAGCTTATTGCACTAGATTCAATAGTGTGTATAATGCACTTTCCCCAGAACTAAAACCTCCACAGGGCTCAGCTTTAAACAAGTTTCCTGAAGGGTTTGACTCTGACATGACCTATTAGCTGAGGGAGAGAGATTTTGCAACTCTTGAAGATATGCAAAAAGGTGCTCTTTCTGTGGAAGTCAACCTAATGGAGAAGAGAGCAAGAATGAAAACTGAAAAGAGATTTTATTTTAGAGAGGAATCCACACCTTCTACTTCCAACTCAAAAATGGAGAAAATGATGGAGGAAATGATGAAATAGATGATCATAATTAAGAGAGCACAAACAAGCCAAAACCAAACTGCTTCTCAAAACAAGAACCAGAATCAAAATTTTAGAAGAAACCAACCTCCAAACAGACCTAGGGAAGATGATCAACAGATCACTCCTCCTTTTCATCAAAACTATGTAAATGAGGTTGAGGAAACAAATGAGATAGAAGAGGAAGATGATATCAACATGTTCGGGGTAGAGGACGATGACTGTGAGATTCATTATGATAGAAAACAAGGTCTATACACACCTTGTGATGACAAAAGAGATGATGATGAAAATTGTTATCAAGACATGGAAAATTTCATCATAGAGTCTCAAAGAGAATATGACCTTAGAAGAAAAACCAGTCAACAGACCCCCAACAACAAAACCTCTGACAAATCTTCACAAAACAACACTACAACCAAGCCTAGAGTTGTAAAAAAAAAGGATAAAACGGTGGCTGTAAATTCTGACAAAGGAAAAGAGAAAGGCACCCAAAACAATGAAAAACAGAGTGCAGATCTTAGTAGTACTAACACTTCAGCTAGTACTCCTGTAAAAACAATTTTGACTAGTGTAAATAGAACAAATCAGCAAGCTGATATTGCTGATAGAGTGGCAGCTAACAAGGTTGAGACCAACAACTTAAAGAGTCAAATTCCTTTAAGCCTAGAATAGGAAATCTCCAAGATCAAAATCTCGGTGCCCTTGACTAAGCTAGCTACCCAAAATGTATATAGGACAAAAATTTTGAAGGCTTTAAACATAGAGGAGAACCAGGATACAGTCAATCTTAATGATGACCAACCAGAACTTATTTTTGGTCCTAATATTGAAGGTAGATATCAAGAAGGACCTGTTCCTCCATTTTATGTGAGTTTAAACGTTCATGAAATTTTTTTGCACAATGCTATGCATGATTCAGGGGCCTCTCATAATTTAATGCCAAAAGCCGTAATGGAGAGCCTAGGATTAGAAATCACCAGACCATATAAAGATCTTTACTCCTTTGACTCAAACAGAGTAAAATGTTTAGGATTGATAAAGGACCTCTTCTTAAACTTAGCCCAGATTCCAGCCAAATGCTTGGTCATGGATATTGTTGTGGCTGATGTTCCCTCAAAGTATGGAATGTTATTATCAAGGTCTTGGGGGGCTAATTTGCAGGGGACTATGTAGATGGACATGACTTATGTGACTATCCCTGTTTTCAAACAAACCAAAAGACTTTACAGGGACTCCCATATGCAATACATAGTTAAAAGCCAAGATAGATCACAAAACTCTCCCCTTTATTCTGTAGACACAATCCTGGATTCATTTATCCTTTTCAATAATGAAACTTTCACTGAAAAAATTACTTTAACAGAGTTAATGACCGATAGGGAGGAGAAGGTAAACACCACAGAACTGTCTAAACAGTTTTCCGCACCCGTGAACTTTATCAAAGCAAACTCAGGTCTTGAGCTACAAATCAGATGTCCTTTGCTTCTAAACGTTGAGATTTAAGAAAGAATCCCTCAAACAAATGATATATCTGAGGAAATGAAACGATTACAACCAAGCGTTGATACTCCAGAGATACCTGAAAGCATGCTTGTTAAGGGGGATGAGGACCAAACTGCCGAACCCAAGACTAGTCCTCTGTGGAGTATGTATTTTGATGGGTCGTGCACCAGGAACAATACTGGTGTAGGCGTTTTGATTTCTAACACTGAAAACAACCATATAGAAACCATTTCCTGCAAATTATACTTTCAGAGTTCCAACAACATAGCGGAATACGAATCCCTTCTTCTAGGCTTGCATTTGCTGAAAAAGTTAAGAGCCAAAAGAATTAAAGTTTATGGGGATTCTGAGTTAATCATCAGGCAAGTCAATGGGGAATACAATGCAAATCACCCAAGACTTAGGGCCTATCTAAACGATGTCGTGGACCTTTTACAAAATTTTGACGAACACAACATAATTTTTGTCCCAAGGAAAAGAAATATTGCGGCCCATAATTTAGCCTTTGCAGCTAGAACATGCTTAACACCATTTAACACCAACGATTGCACAAATCAGATGAAATTTAGACCAGCCGTGCCTGATAATGAGAAGTATTGGCAGGTGTTTGACAATGACAAACAAATAGAAGACTTCATGGAATTCAGAAATTAATTCGAACTAAACAGTTCGGGCTCAGATTATGAAACAGACTGCATTGAAGAAAATTTCCTTGGTGAAGAAGAACCGTCTCTTGAACCTGTCAATATTAATCTTCTTTATAGCAAACTTGAAATGACTGCAGAGTTAGAAACAGAGGAGTTAGAAACTCTACACTCCAAATATGAAAGTTTGCCAAGCGGTTTGGCACCTTTGGAAGAGTTGTTTGATTTGAACGATGTGGCCAAAAAGCCAAAACTAGAACCTGTAGAGACTGAAGTGGAAGAGTGCAACATAGGTAGTGAACTTAAACCAAAAATGATTAAACTGTCTAGAACTTTACCAGCTCATATTAAACTCAAATACATAGAGCTTTTTAAAGAGTTTTCTGATGTTTTTGCATGGAGTTACGAAGACCTTAAATCCTATGACACTGAAATAATACAACACAAAATTCCCCTCAAGGAAAACTAAAAACCATTCAAATAGAAACTGCGCAGAATAAACCCTATTCAGTTGACTTTGGTTCAGAAGGAGATCATGAAAATGTATGATGCTGGTATTATTGTCCCTATTAGATATTCTGAATGGGTATCTAATCTGGTGTCTGTTAGGAAGAAAACTGGAGAGATCAGGCTTTGTATAGAGTTTAGAGACTTGAACAAAGCTTCATTAAAATAAAACTACCCTTTACCCAAGATGGATCATATTTTACAAAGAGTGGTAGGGTCTAAAATAATTTCTTTGCTTGATGGCTATTCAGGGTACAATCAGATCTTAGTTCACCCTGCTGATCAATTAAAGACAGCCTTTACTACACCATGGGGCACTTTCATGTATGTGAAAATGCCTTTTGATCTAAAGAATGCTGGAGCAACCTTTCAAAGAGCCATGGACATAACATTTTCGGAAGAACTGGGCCTCTTCATCATTATATACCTTGATGATGTCATTGTGTTTCAAAAACAAATGTAGAGCACTTAGAACATTTGAGAAAGGTTTTCGAGAAATGCAGAAAGTTTGCGATATATTTAAACCCTAGGAAGAAATTATTTGGTCTCCAAGAAGGTAAACTTCTTGGGCACATCATTTTTGAAGAGGGTATAAAGATAGATCCAAAAAGGATTGAGACCATATTACAAATCTCTCATCCTCGAAACATCAAGGAGTTGCAGTCTTTCATCGAAAAGATTAACTTTTTGAGAAGGTTCATCCCCAACTTGGCTGAGCTCCTTAGGAGTATCACAAACATGTTAAAGAAGGAGTAAGGGGTAAAATGGACCTCGGAAGAAAATAAGTCCTTTCAACTGGTGAAACAAGCATTAACCAAAACACCGGTTCTAATAAGTCCTGATTTTTCAAAAGATTTTTCTATTTTCTCGTTTGCATCAGAACATACCATAGCTGCTATCCTTTTACAGAAAAATCCACAAGGACAAGAGCAGCCTATTGCATTCTTTAGCAAGGCATTGAGGGATGCCCCTTTGAAGTATAGCATTATGGAAAAGCAAGCTTTTGCTTTGGTTAAAGCTTTGAAAGACTTCAGGGTGTACATCCTTCACTCACACATCATTGCCTTCGTCCCAAATTCAGTTGTTAAAGACATTCTAACACAAGACCTAGATGGTAAGAGAGTTAAGTGGATTGCTGTTATCCTTGAATATGATTTAGAGATAAAACCCACTAAACTCATCAAATGTCAAGGTCTAGCTAGATTAATGGCTGAATCAAATTTTGAAGTTCTTGATATTAATATGATTGATGATTTGGATGACCAAGAAGGAGTCTCAACTCCCGTTGTTGAAGATCATTTTATGCATTCGTCTTGGTATGCTGATATTGTTTATGTTTTTCTTAATTTAAATACACCTCCTAGTTTGACCAAAACAAAGGCAAGGTTCCTAAAGTTAAAAGCTGTAAACTATTGCATAATAGATAGATGTCTCTATTGGAAGAATGAAAGCGGTATATTGCTTAAATGTTTTCCTGAGTTTGATGCAGAGAAGGCTAATCACGAGTTCCATGAAGGAGAGTGTGGAGGCCACTTATACTGGAAGACAACAGCCAAAAAAATCTTGAGGGCTGGTTACTATTGGCCTACTCTTTTTCATGATGTACACAAATTGATCATTGCCTGCCATAAGTGTCAACGTTTTGAAGGCAAAAGAAAACTGCTACCCCTACCTCTGCATCCAATCACTGTTGAAACTCCTTTTCAACAGTGGGGAATTGACTTTATAGGAGAAATCCATCCACCATCCTCTACCCAACATAGATGGATTCTCACTGCCACAGACTACTTCACTAAGTGGATAGAAGCCATACCTTGTAGGCAAGCCAATGATTCAGTTATCATCAAATTTATGGAGACTAATATTCTCTCTAGATTTGGTTGTCCTACCAAAATTATCACTGATAATGCAACAACATTTGGATCAAAGAAGATGGTTGAATTCTGTCATAGATATCAGATAACATTGGGGCATTCCACGGCCTATTACCCTCAAGGTAATGGACTTGCAGAATCCTCAAACAAGAGTTTAGTGAACATAATCAAAAAATTGTTGGAGGATAACAAGAAGTCTTGACACACAAATCTGGTTCATGCACTTTGGGCTGACAGATTGACTTTGAAGAAATCCATTGGCATGTCACCTTTTCAGCTTGTGTATGGTACTGATGCAGTTTTTCCAAATAGCCTTGGTGTACCAGTGATAAAGTTGATTCAAGAGCTACAAACTGAAGAAAATGACATGATCAGAAGAATAAATCAGACCATTCATCTTCAGCAAACCAGAGAGGAAGTTTACAACAAAGCATTGCAGAAATAAGACAGCATTAAAAAGCTTTTTGACAGAAGAAAAAAGGCCAGCAATTTCAAGATTGGGGACAAAGTTTTAAAGTGGGACTCGAGGAGGGAAGAAAAGGGCAAGCATGAAAATTTGACAACTTATGGCTTGGCCCTTACTCTATTCATTCAGCTGCTGGTAACAATGCATTTTTCTTGCAGGAATTGAATGGAGCAGAATTGTTTGGAGGTATTGTCAATGGCAGGATGCTCAAGCATTACTTCTCTTAATCCATGCCATGTTTTGAAGCCTTTTTTATATCTTTTTTCCATTATAAATATTTCACCCACCATTTCATTCAAAGTTAGAAAAATAAAAAATACGAAAACAATAGAAAAGAGAAAAGAGTGCAGATTGTGAAAAACAAGAAAGGTACAGCCCCATACCAAAAAAGAGAAAAACAAATCTGAAAGTGTGCAAGCTTAAACGCCACTCCTGAAAACCACACTCCTAGTTAGTCAAACAGCCTAATCTTGACTAATTAGTTTTAAATTTTCTACTGATAGGGTAGTGAGTTTGATTTTCCAAACTGTTTAATCTTGGCTTATCAGTAAATAGATTAGGACATAGATTAAAGGTTCAAACATGCTCAAAATCTGAACCTTAGTTCTTAAAGTAAGAATTGACTCAAATCTGTTTTATTTTCTGAGTCAAAAAGGATGTGAATCTGGGTCTAAATAGCTCAAAATCTTAACCAGTGAAACAAAGAAGAAAGAGCTCAAACAAAGTTAAAACATAGCTGTAAGAGGATGAAGGAAGTGCTTTGAATTTTCAGATCTTAAGCCTTCCATTTTGATTTAATTTTCTGCAAAATAAATGTTTATGTGCAACTTGTCTTTTATGCCATAGACCAGCATCAAGTAAGACTGTTTAATCCTCACTTGAATGCTTTTTAAATTTCTGTTGTAGAAATTAGAGAATAAAAATCTATTGGACAGTCTAATCCTAACAGATTGATAGAATAGGTAGAGAATCATATGGGCTCAACTGTTTAATCTGAGTCCATGGAGAAATAAGGAGTAGAAATAGATTAGATTTCCTGCTTTCAAAAGAATAAAATGTTGTGAAAGAGTTTGCCAATCTAAGTGCACTCTAAACGAAGAAAAAATGTTAGATCAGTAGGATTGGGTAGGTAGAAAGCTTGATTGATGAAAGATCCATTGTTTTTAAAATGTTTTTCAAAGCAAGATCATCCCAGCAAAGGAAAGCAACCCAATGGATCAGGCACATGTTAGCCTCCCAGAGAAAAAATGGATGAGGCAACTGATCAGCCTCCCAGAGAATGCAAGTCTGAAGTTCTTGATGCCTTCAAGAAGGCATCATCCCCAAGTGGAGCCATTGTTAGCCACCTATAAAATTTGTTATAGCAAAAGGTGGCTAAGACTGTTTTTGAGCCTTCAAGGAAAAAATTTCATTGCTAAAAATTGTTGGCTCTTGAATAATTTTGAAGGCCTCATACCTCTATCCAAAATCTTCTTTTGCTGTTCCCATTTTATACTCATAAATTCTGCTGTTTCCATGGGTGAAAAACTGCTGAGAAACCATCATTTTCCCCCTTCTCCCACTCAAAACTAACCTTCATTTGCTCCCATTTTTCTCCATAAAAACCCCTTTGATTTCATGATTCTTTTTCTTCCCCTCATGAAAATCACTCTTATAAAGCTAAAGACTCACTCTTTAGCTTTACCGAAACCCCCAAATCCATTTAAAACTTTGAAAAAGTTCATAAAAAACAAAGTTTTATTCCTATGGACTTAAGCCCCCTTGGGCTAAGTCCTAACTACTTCCCCCACATGCCTTCACCCTGGAACCACGTGATAAGCCCCTCACGGCGCTTATCGCATCACAAGATTTCAATTTGCGCAAGTCTTTTGCCATGACCGAAAGTTCTGATGCGATTGAACATTTCTGTTTAAAAACCCCAATCGCATTGTTATTTTAATATTAAACGTGGGCCCGCCTCGGTGCTTAAACCCCTGTATATTTCATTCCTGATCATTCTTTTTCTTTGTAAAAACCCAAAACCCACTTTTCCAAAGTTTTAATTAAAAAACACAAGTCACGTGCTGAAATATTTCAATGGGTAGATTAAAAAGACCGATCGCGGAATCGCAATTGGAGAAAAAAAAATGGGTTGTTTGAAAAGACCAGGCCCGATGGCTCGATTGCGATTGGCCCTTGTTTCATATATGCCCTGGGCATATTACAGTTCATAAAGCCCAAAGGCCCGCAGTCGGGTGCCTGTCCACATTATATATATTTTCCGTCCCCGATCCATAGAACCTTTGTTTCATTCTAGATTTTAAGATTTTATAAAGTTATAAGGGTTTATCCGCCAGAGCATTCAAAAACAAATCTCCGCCGTTGATCGACAACCGATCGAGCGGCCAGCACTCCATCGCATTAGAGCTTTTCCATCGCATCGCATCTTTTGCATTACATCCACTTGTTGCCTCCGCCGATTGGCCTTTCCCCGATTCATTTTCTGTCATTGATCTGATTCTCAGATCAACGGCCCGCGCTAACTCGCACCGCAAATTTTCTATCGCATGCATTTGTTACCCCCGCCGATCGACCATACCCTGATTCAATTCCCACCGTTGATTTGAGTTTTAGATCGACGGTCCGCACAAACTCGCATTGCAAGTTTCAATCGCTTCATCTGTTCGCTACCCCCGATTGCGATCCCCCGATTGTGACCTTCCGATTCAATCCGGACCGTCCACGTGTCCAGATTGAACGGTCCAAAATCTCTCTGCTTTATTCTTCTCCCGCTCTTCTTTTTTCTATTCTGAGCAGATCTCCACCGTTGGATGCTTTCATCCAACGGCCGCGCTTCTCCCCGATGCCTCCAAGCAGTTTAAACTAAAAAGCGCAGGATTTAATAATGTTTTATTGTTTTGTAGGTTCTGAAGGTTTTTTCCCCATATTACAGAGGAAAAGAAAGCCAAAGGTTCTGATCCTTCGGCCGTTGGTTATCAAAGGGAAATAGATTAAAAGGGCTCCATTTTACGTGTTATCAACGCTCCACGGGCATTGATGCCTATAAAGGCCCTGTGCGGCCCTGCACATAGACAAGACACTGTATTAAAAATACAAATTAAAAGAGTATCAATTTGAAGAACAAAGCGCAGCAGAGCAGGAGATTAAATATAGATCTGGGGAATTACGGCTAAGAATGATTATTAAAAGCCTAATTCATTGGTCTAAAACACAGTCAATAGAAAATCATAAGTGTTTCACTGACAGAAAAGGTTTCCACCGCTTCAAAAGAGGTGAATTGATTCCTCAGCTACCATAAGTGCCACCTGTTGCCTCAAAGCATTTAAACAGAGGCTAAACTTATTGCAGAATCATATATTTTGCCTCAGCGCAACCAGGAAGTTAATTTTGCAAAGAAATAAATGCAAAAATATCTGCAGAGTTACTCCAAACATGCCACAAAGCCTTAAAGTCAATAAAATCTCTCATCGAGCTTAATTCATAAATGTAAAAAAGTTAATGCAGAGAACCACCTGTAAACTTCTTCATCGAGCCCCTCAAAAGGCCAAGAAGTCTTGAATTTGTATTAATTGCCTTAAGAGATCTTTTATCAGATCTCACCTCCTCATCCTTCTATAAATACCTCTGTAGAAGATGAGCAATTGTTGGTTGAGTTAGTTGCAGAACCTTGATATATACTTGAGCTGAAACTTCTGTTTGTAAATAGTATTCACTGGGCCTTAGAGCTCTTCTTGTGGTAGACTGGTTAGATTGAGAAGTGAAGATGATTGCTAAATTGAAACATTGGACTTAAAGCTGTAACTGGTTTGGAGCATCAATACAAGCTGATTTATGGGATCCTGGTCTATGTTAATGGTGATGTTTTTCTCATTGTGACTTGTTATTTCATTTTTTGTTTCCACTGTGTTCATATTTATCCTATAAAGAACAACATGCATAGAGTTAGGACCTACTGTATATCAGTAACCTTCTCTGACTGAAAATCTTTATTTTTATGTTTTCTTCCAATCTGTGTTGTTTAGGAATGATTTAATTCAGTTTAAGCATAGGAATACTGGCGTTCCCTCGTCTTATTGTCTTAGCTAAATGTTGTTCTTAGATGTTATTTTCATTTCATGTTAAGTAGTGATGAACTAAGGAAGATATGGTGAGCCTTGGTCCTAGTTTTGTCCCAAAAGACTGACTGAAAATTTCCCTTGGAATCTGTTGAAAGCTGGTTGGTTTGAAAATACTTATCAGATCTTAGGCCATTCTTGTTATCATTTGTGTTTCCCTTGTTCTTAAATGTTTTCTATTGAAAGTGTATCAAAAGCAGGCTAGTTTAGAAGTAATTACCTAATCTTAGATTGCTTTTATGTCTTTCTTAAGTGTTTGTCAAAGGTGGCTAGTTTAAAAGTACTTACCAGATCTTAGGCTACTCTTTGTTCTGCATCTGTTAAATTTCCCTTCTTATTGTATCATTTCATTCCATAAATCAAACCTTAAAGATACCCTTAGACATAGATGACTTTCCCCATGGACCACTCTTTCCCCTTGTTGTTTCAATTAAACCCTATTATGACTCCATATCCCAATGGACTAAAACCTGTAATTATTTATCTTTTTGGTCAAAACTTGTTCTATTTGCTTGCAACTTCACACTTTTGAAACTATTTTGCACTTAGGACCTTCCACTCAAGCCATATTCATGCTCAACCATCCAAAAAAAAACAAAACCCTTGGCCTTCATAACTAGCCTAATATCATTACCCCAAACTTCAAAGACAAATCCATCTTTGCACTTATTGGAGAGATCCCTCGCCGGATTCAGGAGGGCTATATCATAGAATCCCAAAGTTGGTTGAAACAATGTTGTTTCTATGATTGGAATTTTTCCAATCTTGCTGATTACAGATCCCTAACAGGAAGGTCCATCCTCACCCCGCACTTGCAAAATCTCTTCAACTTAGTGGTTAAACATGGCTTCCCCAAGATGTGGACGCATAGCCTTATTGTGCCTATATTTAAAAGTGGGGATAAAAATGTCCCTTCTAACTATAGGACTATCATGATGAACCACAATTTAGCCAAGCTGTATGGCCTCATTTTGGAGAAGAAGATTAGTGCTTGGCTTGAAACCCATGGTAAAAGAGTGATTGGGCATGTTGGTTTTAGAAGGCACCATTCTAAGATTGACCACCTTGTCACTCTTAGGACCATTGCTGAGGATTATCCTAACAGTAAGATTGATCTCTTTGGCTGTTTTGTTGACTTTAGAAAATATTTCGATCCTATTCCTCGAGAGACATTATAGAAAAGGCTCAATGAAATAATGGTTCATCTTGAGTTAAGGGTTGTTATTAGATTATACGATAATGCTATTTCCAAGCTTAAGACCATCGAGGGTTGGTCTACTGACATTAAATGCAACATCGGTGTTAAGCAAGGATGTCCCTATCCCCTACCCTTTTTGGCATTTACATTGAAAATATTGAGAAATGCTTAGATGTTGTTGGTTCTAAGGGGGCCGAGCTTGTTGGTATAGTCATTTCTCTTCTTATTTATGTTTGTCATATCATTCTTCTTATGAGGAGTCCCAATGATCTCGACAAGCAGCCTAAAACCATCCATGATTATTGTATCAAGATGGGTATGACTGTTAACACACGTAAGACTAAAGTTATGATTATTAAATCCTACAATATCACTTTTGACAATTTCATCTATGATAACAATTACTTAGAGAATGTTTCTTCTTACAAATATTTAGGTATTGACATTCACCATCAGATCAATTAGAACTATAGCATTGAGGAAATGATTTCGGGAGGTTGGAAAACTTACTATGAGCTTGAAAACAATTGTAAGACAACTAATCTTTGGGTTTGGAGTAAAAACAAGTTCCTGTTTGAGACTCTTGTCACACATGCTATTTTATATGGATGTGAGATGTGGGGTTATAGTCTATCTAGAGATTCCTGGAGAAATATTGAAATGATCCAAAATAAATGCATAACCTATAACCTCAAGATTAAAATTAATACTCCCGACCCTATTCTCTTAATTGAGGCTATCCTTTCCCCCATTCAATGCATGATTATGTTTAGGTATCTGATGTATAAGAAGAAGTTGTACAACATGGAAGCCAAGAGGCTCCCAAAAATTTCTTCTAAATCTAGTCAAAACCAACTTTGGCCAAGCGAGGGTGGCATAAGGATGCCAAGTCCTGGCTCAACCTTTGGGAGATAAGGGAGGAGATCCTCTTAGGGAACACGGATAATATTAAAAACATAATTAATTCCAAATTTAAGGATAAGTTGTGGAGTGACAAGGAGTTAGAGGGGAAAAATAAAGTTAAGATGCTATAATGAGGTAATAAACCCCACGCTTGCTAACCAAAATTACCTTTCTGTATTAACCAGTGCTAAGAAGCGAATGAATATTGCAAGGATCATAACTAATTCTCACAAGCCCCAGAGTGAAAATGGACGTTGGCCCATTCCCAAGATACCTTGGGACGAAATAATATGTCTCCTTTGCGACATTAAGAAAGTCGAAGATGAAAAAAACTTTCTCTTGGATTGTTCGCCCTTACTCACATTCGCTCTCATTTCCATAATTTTTTCCCCACTACCAACCTCCTCGACTTTTCGAATAAGGAAAACTACTATGACCCCATAACACTTCTTTCCCTCTTTTTTTATCATAGAAATAAAATATTAAATAATCTCAATTAACCACTTCTTTCTTAAAGTCCAACATACCATATTAGTCTTAATGAACATTAATCGTCATCATCATATTAATTCTTTTTATCATTAATAATAATAATAATAATTATTATTTTAAATAAAATAATAATAATAATAATTATTATTGTTATATTTTTTAATTCTATTAATTTAAAATATAAGAGATATTATGGATTGATATTAGTGTTTCTCAACCATTTACTTATATAAAAACATAAACCAAAAATAAAAGATATATGTATAGAAATATATAACCCGTGCATGAATGAATTTTGAATACAAATTGAGAAGATGGGTGGAGTTTGGTATCTAATCACGGAAAACATTATTCATCATTTGTGAAAACTCTTTTACCCTGCATTCATGATTTCACCGAAAACATTTTCATCATTTGTGAAAACATTTTTTTGCCTGCATTCGTGATTTCACCGAAAAATTTTATTCATCATTTGTGTAAAAACATTTCACCCCTGCATTCATGATTTGTTAAGTAGGGAAGGGGGCTTTGAAATTAATGCATTGATTTCAATGTAACTATATCACTAGTGTGTATTGGCTTCAACATATATCAATTATATATGAACAACATGCATTAATTTCTATGTACATGCATTTCTTTTATTGTCTCAACATTATATTTGTTGTGTGTTCCATTGATTTCAATATTTACTTTCCTTCATAAAGGGATATACTTATAATCGTTTCATAGTAATTCGAGTTACCATGTCCTTCCATAATAACTAGATGGATGTTGTGTACAATGATAATGTTAGAGGACAAAAAAGTGAACATGTTAGGGCACAACAAATAAAAAGGAAAAAGATAGAACA
Source organism: Pinus albicaulis (assembly GCA_034641835.2). Classification (NCBI taxonomy): domain Eukaryota; kingdom Viridiplantae; phylum Streptophyta; class Pinopsida; order Pinales; family Pinaceae; genus Pinus; species Pinus albicaulis. Next base: position 1,306,627,054 of record CM076574.1, read on the forward strand.
AATGAGTGATGAACAAAGGGAAGATCGTAGAAAGTAGAAAATTGAAAAACAATGAGCATATTGACAAAGAAAGTCACAAAAATGACAATTGAACAACAAGAATAATAGATTGAACAAAAAATTAAATGACAAAGCATATCAAAGAGCATATCAACAAAGGAAGGCACAGCAAATGACAATTGAAATGTGTCGAGAAAAAAAAATGCAAAAATTAAACAATAAAAAGAAAATTAACAAAGAAAGACACCAGAAATGAAAATTTAAGAGCTTTATGACCAAAGGAAATGAAAAGCTAAACAACAAAAAGCATATTGAAAAATAAAACAATACTCAACCAACACAAACATTATAAGATGCAGAGGAAAATACTACCAACAAAAAGAAGTTAAAAATATATCTATGCCCAAGCTCAGAGTGTAATCCTTGTTGGTATATATATATATTTGGTAAGTTATTTTAATATATATTAATTCAAAGAGAAACATTATATAGACGACATGCTGAATTAGTAAGCTGCACTTAGCCAATACCAGCCTTCGTTGCTTTCAATGTACTACAGGTATGGGGCTGCCTTCTGGGAGGAAACCAGCCCTGTAGTAGCTTCAGACAATAAAAAATTACAAGGTGTCCCTTGACACATGAAAAAACAAAAGTTCTATAATATGCGCTAAAATAACAGAAAATAGTCGTGTGGCCTCGCAGTCATGATGTTCCAGCTGTTAGCCATCAGTAAATTTTTTCATAGCAAATGATGGCTAAAATAGGTCTGGAGCCTTTAAGAGATTATTTTCATAAGAAAATTACTCATTCTTGAAGTCTGTTGTTCCGTAATAGTGTTGTTCCCTAACAGTGTTGTTCCCTAAAGTGTTGTTCCCTTCAAAAATGCACTAAGAAATCTACTTTTCCCTTCAAAACTATTCTCTAAAGCAACCCAATTTTCATCATTTCATAGCCCTCATTTCCCCTTATTTATCCTTCATTTTCCTCTAAAAACCCCACTTTTTCCTTCACTAAAAATCTTCATTTTCCCTAAAAACCCCTTTTTAAACCTTTAAAAAACCCTTTGTAATGGTTTCAAAACCTCTTTTTGCCTATCGGAAGCTTTAAAAAGCTACAAAACCTTCTTTTTAATGCCTATATCCACCCTTTCATAAAATTTGGGCTTTATCCCCCTTTGGGTTTTAGCCCAAGCCCCTTTCACCATATAACCTATGCTCGCGACTAGGCGCTAGCCCCATCGCATCGAGCATTCTCATCGCATCGGAATTTCCACTGAATGCCTGCATTTTCTTTATAACCATCCCCGCCGATGCGATTAGCCCCTTATCTCTCCACCCCTGGTCACCTGTCCCCTCCACATGACCGTGGCTCGACGCCCTGCTCTAAGCCCCTTTCCCTTCTCCTTTACCTTCTCCCCGCTCTATTTTCGCAGCTCCCACATCCATCGTGGTCGTTGATCTATATGATCCAATAGCCCCGATCAAACCTGGAACACAAACTGTTAGAAAATTAAATATTACAGAGCAATGCAACACATAAAATATGCGGAAAATAAAAGCACACAAAACACATAAAACTAGAGAGACATAGATATACGTGGTTCACCCAGTTTGGGCTACGTCCACCCTGAACAGACAGTCCTTCCTTTCTATTATCCAGAAAAAATGAAGAGACAAAACCTATAGTAGATCCGCTGTAATATCCTCTGTTCTCTCTCACAGTCTCCCTCTCTTTTTCTCGCTCCGAGAATACACATACAATGCACAGCCGCAAAACAATGCCCTCATAAAAGCGAGGGGTTGCCTTCTAGGGAAAAAAACCCTAATCTAAACATAACTTCTATCCTCAGATCATTTGCCTAATGAACTCCCCCCCCCCCCCCTGGACCCCCCACGACAGTGATTAATTACGGGCAGCGTTGCCGCCCCTTTTAAGGTACAGGGGTCCAATGTTGTGATACCAAGTAAACAAGAAAATCAGGCTCCACACCCAACAATATCCCACTTGGAGACTGACTGTAGAAACTCCACTGCTGCTTCATTTGCTAGACAATGACTCATCTTTGGACCTGGATGTTCCTCATCTTCATCGTCATCCTTGAAGACCAATTGAAACTGAGCACATTCTCAGTTTCTCCCTGGTTAAAACTTTTGTTAGCATATCTACAGAATTCTGGATACTGTGTATCTTTTCCAGCTTCAACTCTCCATCTTCCAATACTGACCGTATGAAATGGTACTTGAGATGTATGTGTTTAGTCCTGGAAAGAAATGCTGAGTTCTTTGCAATATGAATGGCACTTTGGCTATCACTGTATAACATTCCCATATCATGCTTCTTACCCAATTCACCCATAAACCTTTGTAACCAAATCATTTCTTTACTAGCCTCTGTAGCAGCAACATACTCTGCTTCTGTTGTTGAAAGTGCAACAACACTTTTGATTTTTGAAACCCAACTGACAGTTGTTCCACCTACAGTAAATACATATCCTGTAGTGCTCCTCCTGTTATCTCTGTCACCTGCCATATCTGCATCAACATATCCCTGTAGAGCAATGTTTGAACCACCAAAGCATAATGCTTGATTTGTGGTACCTCTCAAATATCTGAGAATCCATTTTACTGTCATCCAATGTTCTTTTCCTGGATTATTCATGTACCTGCTTACAACTCCCACTGCATGTGCAATATCAGGCCTTGTGCAGACCATTGCATACATTAAGCTTCCAATTGCTGATGCATATGGAACTTTAGACATGTAATCCATGTCTTCTTGGGTCTTTGGGCACATCTCCTTACTAAGTTTGAAATGGCTAGCAAAAGGTGTACTAACTGGTTTTGCATTCTGCATATTAAATCTTTTCAACACCTTTTCTATGTACTCATTCTAAGACAGTGTTAATTTGCGATTTTTCCTATCTCTAGTTATCCTCATACCAAGGATTTGTTTTGCAGCTCCCAAATCCTTCATTGCAAATGAATTTGCCAATTTTCTTTTGAGCACATTTATTTCCTGCATGTTAGACTCTGCAACAAGCATGTCATCTACATACAATAACAATATAATATAGCTGCCATAATTTTGCCTTTTTAGATAAACACAATGATCAGAGTGACATCTAGTATAACCTTGTTCAGACATAAACTTGTCAAATTTTAGATACCACTACCTTGGAGCCTGTTTTAAGCCATACAAGCTCTTCTTTAACTTGTACACCAATTTTTCTTTCCCTTTTACCTCATATCCTTCTGGTTGATGCATGTATATCTCTTCCTCCAGATCTCCATGGAGAAATGTTGTCTTTACATCTAACTGTTCAAGATGTAAATCTTCCGCTACTACAAGACTTAAGATAGTTCTGATTGAATTCATCTTAACAACAGGAGAAAATATTTCATCAAAATCAATACCTTTATTTTGTGCAAACCCCTTCACCACAAGTCTAGCTTTGTACCTCTGTTTTCCTCCATCTTCTTCCTTCAGCCTGTAAACCCATTTATTCTGCAATGTAGTTTTACCTGTAGGCAACCTGACTAAGTCCCAAGTCTGGTTATGCTTTAAGGAGTCCATCTCTTCTTCCATGGCTAGCTCCCACTTCTTCCTACTTTCAACCTGCATTGCTTCTTCATAACATTCAGGTTCACCAGAATCAGTCAGCAATAAATAATATAATGAAGGAGAGTATCGTTCAGGGGGTCTACTTATCCTGGTAGATATTCTAACACCACTTTCAGGTGTTTGAGGTGCCTGTTGCTGTTGTGGTGGTTGCTGCTGATGTGGTTGTCGATTATTATTATTTTCAAGCACCTTTACTTTTTCAGATATCTCATCAAGAACCGCGTATTCCTTGCTTTCTTTTTTCCTGTTTCTTTTCCTGCAACTGATTCTTATACAAGACCTTTTCATTGAATATTACATCTCTTCTCCTAATGATTTTGTGATTTTCATAATCATATAAGCGATAACCAAAATAATTAGCACCATATCCAATAAAGGTACATTTCTTTGATTTTGCCTCAAGCTTTGTTCTGTTTTTTTTATTAATATGGACAAAGGCCTCACAACCAAAAGGCTTTAAAAAAGAGTAGTTTACCTTTTTACCTGTCCATGCTTCCTTTGGAATACCACCATCCAAGGAACTTGAAGGCCCTCTGTTTATTAGATAAACAACAGTATCTACAACATCTGCCCAAAATTGTAAAGGAAATCCTGCATGCAATCTCATGCACCTTGCACGCTCCATGATTGTTCTGTTCAACCTTTCTGACACACCATTTTCTTGTGGTGTTCTTGGAACTTTCTTCTCTCTACGAATTCCATGCTCTGAATAGTACCTATCAAACTCTTTGCTGCAATATTCACCTCAATTTTTTGATCTGAGACGCTTCAACTTCTTTCCTGTCTCAATCTCAACCAAATATTTCCATTTCTTGAAAGTATCAAATACATTAGATTTATTCTGAATACAATAAATCTATGTTTTTATAGTTGCATCATCAATAAAAGTAACATAATAACAAGAGCCACCGAGAGATGATACCTCAGCAGGTCCCCATACATCTGTATGCACAAGCTCCAATTTTTCGCTCTTCTTTTCTTTCCCAACTCTGAGAAATCTGACTCTCTTTTGTTTTCCATAAATGCAATTCTCACAGAAATCCAAATCAACATTCTTCAAACCTCGCAACAAATTTCTTGAGTGAAGAATCTTCATTCCCTTCTCACTCATGTGTCCGAGCCTATGATGCCATAATGCTGCATCTGCTCCTTTGGAAGTTAAAGCATTAACAGAGTTAGAAATACCATTGCATAAATACAATGTACCAACCTTTTCACCTTTTGCTATTACCAATGCTCCTTTGGTGACCTTCCAAGTTTTATCTGTGAAAGTTGTCACACAACCTTCACTGCCTAACTGCCTTGTTGAAATCAGATTTTTCTTCAGATCTGGAACATGCCTTACCTCCTTTAGTAGCCATTGGTTTCCATTCTGTTGTTTTACAAGAACTTTACCCATTCCAACAATTTTACATGGTTTATCATCACCCAAACGAACTTGTCCAAAATCTCCTTGAGCATAGTCATGAAAATATTTCTTATCAGGTGTGGCATGGAATGAAGCCCCTGAATCTACAACCCAAGAATCAGTAACATTTTTGAAAGAAAGAATCAAAGCATCTTGTAACACATCACCCGTCACATTTTCTTCACGATTGTTTTCTTGTTGTGCATCTCCTTCTTTTCCCTTCCAAGATCTACAATCTTTCTTTAGGTGTCCTCTCTTTCCGCATTTCCAGCACACTATCCCCGATCTGGACTTGGATCTGCCTTTCCTTGATTTACTACGATAACCCGAGCTCTTTCCTCTTTCCATTCTTCTTCCCCTAGACTCTACACTCAAAGCATTACCTGATGTCTCACCAGAGCTTTTCCGTCGCATTTCCTCGCTAAGGATAGCACCAACAACATCATCAAACTTTAAAGTACTAGATCCAGAGACAGAGTTACTAATGGCCATTACTAAACCATTCCAACTCTCTGGCAATGAGCACAAGAATACCAGAGCTCTAACTTCATCATCAAAGTTTACCCCTACAGAACTTAACTGACTGGTAACTGTATTAAATTCATTTAAATGGTCTGCAACAGATCCAGCTTCCGACATCTTCATATTAAATAGTCGTTTCATAAGAAATACCTTGTTTGAGGCCGAGGGTTTTTCATATAGTTTCGCCAAAGTTTGCATCAAACCCTCTGTTGTTGTTTCCTTCGAAATATTGAAGGCGACTGATGCTGCAAGGCACAACCGTACTGTTCCAAGTGCCTTTCTATCAAGAATGTTCCATTCCGCGTCTGTCATGGCCACCGACTTCTTTGTTTTTCCGCTCAATGGTAGGTATAGATATTTCTGATACAGATAATATTCCATTTGCATCTTCCACAGCGGGAAGTTTTGGCCATTAAATTTCTCGACCCTAAACTTACCATCGTCTGCCATTGCTCCCACTCGAACCAGGAACCCTTCTTTCCTGCGAGTTTATCAGCCAAATATACCTTCGGCTCTGATACCAGTTGTTAGAAAATTATATATTATGGAGCAATGCAACACATAAAATATGCGAAAATACAAGCACACAAAACACATAAAACCAGAGAGACACAGATATACGTGGTTCACCCAGTTTGGGCTACGTCCACCCCGAACAGCCAGTCCTTCCTTTCTATTATCCAAGAAAATGAAGAGACAAAACCTACAAATGCATCTGGCCGTAGTCATCCTCTCGTTCTCTCTCACACTTCCATATACTAAAAATTGTCATCCTGACATTCTGCTATGTGTATGAGCTCATTATAACTCATACTTCTTCCTTTGTAAGTCTAAACATATTAGTTCCTCATGTCAAGCCTTGAAAATCAGAAAAAGTTCCTAAAAGTCTCCTAAACTTTGGTATCACACTTTCTGGATATCTTGCCTACGGTACCGCACCCAATGTTCAGTTATCCTACGTATCTAAATGAACTTTATCTTTCTTATAGGTGCGGACCCTTGTAAGATTAAAAAAGCGCAAGTAAATTCCAAAAAGCTCAATTAAAGTAAATTCTGGAAGCTTCTAGAATGGATTTTGCGGTGGCAGAACCGCTCTTGTGAGGTGCATGAATCCCTTACCTTATGGAGCTAACCCCTTGATGTGAGGAGCTTATCCCTTTGAAGGAGGATTCTATCCCTTCATACTTGGAACAAAAAACCTCTTCTTTTCCACTATAAAAAGAGGCATTGGGTAGCCTCAAAGGGAGTTGAAGCTTTAGAATATTTGAAGTTAAGTGCTGTTGAGATTCAGACTCAGTTGATTAAGACTTTTGTGAGGAGAGATTACATACCTCTATTAGTCTTGGTTGGAGGAGTGTAGAGCTTATCAAAGTAAAGGAGATTCCTGCTTCGGACCCCGGAAAGTCCTGTGCAACATCAAGGCTCAGGTTGTAAGGATTTTCTTCTTTTGAAATTAATACAAACATACTCATTTTTCTCAATAAGCTTTCAATCAATGGTTTATTTCATAGATTCCTTGATCACTATGATAAGCATGGTTTATGATGATTTCTATACAGGTGCTATGTAATATTTTGCTTGTTTGTGACTGCAGGTTTACGAGGAAAACTCCTTAAAGCGCGTGAGGGACAACAACGACTTCAAACAAGCACTGGACAAACGGTAAGTCCTTAACACCTCTATAGAGCTTTTCGTAGATCGTATATGCTTAGAGAAAGATTAGTCTATTTGGCTGTTTGTTGCTAGATACTTTTCATACTAGGGAGATCGGTCTTGTCCGCAAGACGGATTAATCCTCCAACAAATTGGCGACTCCACTGGGGAAAGAACTTGTTGTTTTTGGTTCTCTTTTATTTTGATTTGAGGAAACATTTTTCCTAGTTTTTGATTGATAGACATCTGCCTGGGTAGCTTAGGTTTTCTCTGTTTTTGAAAATTTTGAGATCTTTTATGTTTTTCTTTTATTTTTCCTGGGACCGCACTTTGTCTTCTTCGCATAGTGCGGGTAGTTTCGCATTTTTGATTTAGTAAACAGTGCGGTACCGCACCTGTTCCTTCTGCAAGACTGCAGACCCTGTTAAAATTTTGAAAAACCTTCAGATTTATTTCTTTAGTTTATCTTTATTTTAATTTAGAGTTTCTGATTTCTGCCCAGATTGATGATTGTTTCTGTGAATGAATCTTAGTAGTATTGGTGTTTTGATGATTTTCTAGAAGTTTTGTGTTTTGGATTGTCTTTCGCTTGGTCTTTGTAGCGATTCGAAGCATTGACTGTTTAAAATACCTGAGATTACATTGGTCTTTTGTCTTTTGCTGAATCTGGCCTGATTGTGAAATCATCCTTTATTGAGAAATAGAATTGCCTGTTTCTTTGCAAATCTTCGAAAAGAAACTTTGTTATTGGTTTTTGAATTTCATTTTTTATAAAAACATAATTGAGTGTTTTTTATCTGTTTTTTATTCTGAACGAACAGATCCTTAGTTTGCTGAATAACTAAGTAAAAAATTCTTCAAAAAAAATTTAAATATTTTATTCAAATAGGTTATTAAAATTTGTAGGTCTCAGAATTAGTTTGATAGTTTTGAGTGTTTTTCATAGAATTTTGTAGACCTCTTTTGAAGAAAACTTGTTTTGTAGCTTCAAGTTTTTGAAAGTGAAAGGATTTTCTTATGAGCTTGGATAGTTTGTTTCATTTTTGAGTTATTGTTGAAAAGACAAAAATATTTTCTTTCAATTGCTCTTAATGTTTAAAGAAGGAATTGTTCAATAAAAGGATTGCATTCTCCAACTTTTCCTTAATTAGAGTTTCATTGAAAGGAAACGATCTGATTATCATTTTTAGGTGCATTTTTAGTGTTTTTGGAAGTCGAGTTTTCACACCATCAGAGTTTCACTTCCGCACCCATTGACTTAAGAAATTTTTTTTAAAATTAACGCTTAATTAAAATCCATCTAGCAATCTTTTTATTTTCTAAGGCTCTTATCACCAACATAGCTTAGGCTAGTATCTTGGAGTAGGCAGTAATTAACTCTCCAAGGTAGTAAAACAAACAAGTAGACAAATCTTGCGGTAGGAAATAAACCCAATCGTAATGTGTACAATCTGGGAAGCTTCTCTTAAAGAAGTCAATCACGAGATCATGTCCAAACCTTTGAGACAATCAATTCTGTCTCATTGGGGAAGATAGAAGATTTTGCGCGTATTAAAAATGGTAAACCTCCCATTAACCATTGTCGAGGAGCCTGGGGTCACTTGTCGGTAAACCTTAGATTAACCATGTCGAGGAGCCTTCAAGGGGATTGAGCTTTCTACTTTACCCTTGTGCATGAGATCAGATCGTAGATTGTTCCCCTAGTTATATTTATTACTTTTGGTAACCTTAGTGTCCATTATCTTAAGATTATTTCCTAAGGTGACGGTGAAGGAAAGATCTCACTGTACCTGGAGCAGACGTCGACTAGACTCACTTGGACTCTCTGGGGGGTTCTCTTCACACGAGATGATTTTGTGAGGAAACTTGTGCCAGTCTGTTTCATTAAGCAGGTTGTCGGGATAACTGTTCCAAACACCCTTTCTATATTAAAATTTCTACTAAGTTGGATTTCATCACCAACTAGTGTTTTTAGTACGGGGAGTTACTGTTTGTGTGTGGTTTGAACTCCTAGATTTTTAAGTGTGTGATTCAGCTGTTTGTTTCTTTAAAGACTTTAGGTGTTTTCTTTGAAATTTTCTTTGTTTGCGTGTGATTAGTTAAATAATTAATCGTGGCATAATTTCCGAGACAATCTCGGAGACTGCAAGGGAAGCCCCCTGAATATTCACCAAGTCAGCTTGAAGGGCTTCGTGCTCTAGTATCGTCTAGTATTGGTAGGATTAAATCAACAGAAGTTGGAACTTCATCCATAGTGGTTCATCCTGATTATCAAACATCCATAACAGAACATATTCAAGAGCCGATTTCAGTTTCTGAAGTTACTGGTAGTATTTCTCCTGCCAGTGAATGGGCTGACGAACCTGAAATCTCTGAACCTGAAACTGAACCTTCTATTTTGGAAACATCTTCGGGATTTATTTCACCAACTTCCAGCGATCTTGGTTCACCTAGGGTAAGAAATATTGTCACTGACGGTCTTCCATCTGGACTAAGTTCTATTGAAGAACTCACTAATCCAGACGAAGAATTATCTCTTCCCAATTCCCCTCAATCGTTAAATGTTAGGGAGCGTGAATCAATTTTCTACAGCCCTATTCGAACTACTGCTTGGTACTTATCTTTAACGAATTTTTTATAGAATCCAGGTCTTGCTTTTTCTCCACCTCGAGTTCCATTTCATCCAACACCCAGAGGTTATTATCCATCATCCATTATGGCAGGAGAATCATGCATGTTTTCCCAGACACCGGAATCATTTTTACATGGTGGTCCTTCTGTTAGTTCGGGATATCAGGCTCTGTCTGGTATTTTCTCGGGGGAAGCCTCTCAACTGATTGAAAGCATGTTATCATATGGTTTAAGTGGAATTAAAACTGAAACGTCGAACAAAGGGAAATTTTTTATGATGTCTGGTAATATTCCGAATCCGCAACCTCAAGGTAGTCAGGTACCGCCTGGAGGGCAATCTCAAGGAACTCAGTTACCGCCTGGGGGGCAACCTCAAGGTAGTCAGTTACCGCCTGGGGGGCAACCTTCACGAAGTCAGTTACCACCTGGGGGTCAACCTCAAGGTAGATTTTTCCTAGGAAAAACTTTGGAATTATATTATTTTGGGGGACAACCCCAAGGGCAGTACATACCTCAGGGTTATCAACCTTCAGGACAGTACACACCCCAGGGTCAATCCCAAGCTCAATATGCTCCTCAGGGTCCTTATCAACCCTAGCTTCAGTACGCGCCTCAGGGATATCAACCTCCAGGTCAGTACCCAATTCAAGGTTACCAACAGCCTTCTGGTCAGTCATCTTTTCAAGGAGCCGGAAATTTACCACTTACTTATCAACCCTACATTCAACTAGGTTATGGTCCTTATGTTCAACCTTCTATGGGACAATATCCCAGAATGAATATGGTGTGGGATCCGTCCCAATATCAAAAGCCTATGCAGCCTAATGTGCAGTTACCTTTTCAACCTGGACAGCCTTTGGTTTCTGGTCCAACCCAGCAACCTGTCCAGCCTACTATTCAAACTCCTGCACCTAGTTCTGTTCAGCAAGCTGGGCCTAGTTCACCTCAAACTCCGCCTCAAACTGCTGCAACTGCTGCTACGTCTGTCCAACCTGTAACACCTATTTCTGGAGTATCTGTAACGCCGAGTTCATCTATCCCTGCATCCGTGCAAATCCCTCAGGTCTCTGTACTCCAGTCAGGGCCTTTCGTTCAGGCTTCGGTTCAGATGCCTAGAGGACAAGTCGGTACAAGTACAATTGTCACAAGTCAACCGCAATTCACGTATCAACCATACTAGGGATATCCTCAATTTGGTCTTGGTTCAAAAAATCCAAATTATCAGTATCAACCGTACCCTGGCTACACTTATCAGCAGCCTCAACAACCCCAGTTTGGTCCGGTTAATCCTGGTTTTCCAGGAGGTTACACAATTCCTAATGCAAATCCAATTCCCAGTTATCCTGGGTATCAACCTCCTGGAACTTCTTTGGCTACTCAAGGTTTTCGCGACCCTAACCATCAGTTACCATTTATTGCAACTTTGGATTTACCTAATTTGACGTGCCTTACGAATGATCTGATTTTTTATTATCCGTATTGGCCACCAATGCCGCATAAATTGCCTAGTGATATACCAAAGTTTGAAGGTAAGTCAGGAGAGGATCCATCAAATCATGTCATGACTTACCACCTCTGGTGCGCGTCTAATTCAATTATTGATAATTCGATTCGCTTATGTCTTTTCCAAAGAACTCTTATTGGTCTTGCAGCCAAATGGTACATTGAGTTACCACGAGGCTCGTTTCATAATTTCAGTCAGTTAGCAACTGCCTTCTTGACTCACTTTCAGTTGCCTGTTAGATACGACAATGGCAGGGAATTATTAAGTTCACTTAAGCAATATACGTCTACGTATATTTCTGATCATATTCATGAATGGCGACGTAGAAGGCGTTTGGTGAAAGTTTATATTCTAGATCAAATTTTGGCAGAATGGTTTGTTAAATAATTGTTACCCAAGATCACTGAAGATGTAGCTAAGGCCAGTGTTGTTACTGAAGAGCAAGTGATTTCTCAAGCTCAGTACCTTGATCTCGTTTACACGCAGTTAGGTACTTTACACGAAAAAATCCCTGACCTTCCAAAACAAGGTCAGATAGCTGCTGCTCCTTCAGGGTCTCATGCTGCTGAAAGCATGATTGGTACAGTCAATACGAAAAGTAAGAAAAAATCTTCAAAGAATTCTTCTCCTATTATAACCTTACCAGATTCCCTGAAAGGAGAATCTTCCCCCGAAATTTCTGCCGACATTCATGTCGTAGAGACATCTACGGCTAAATCTAAATCTGGTGGTAAAAAGAAAGGGAAGAATAAAAACAAGAAAAATTCGAAAGAGGAAACTAATAAAAATGAATCCAATGACGAAAATCGCAAACCTCGTTACCCTTGTTACATTTGTGACGAGGATCACTTCACTAAGGAATGCCCACATTGCACAGAGGTTGCAAAATTCGTTAAAGGTTCACAACAACCTACTGTCTTGAAGGATCCTTTTCCAACTAAAGATAGAAAAATGGTTGGTTCTACTTCGACTGCTTAAGAAGAACCTATTTTGATGATGTCTCATGTAAGGATTGCGAAGCGATCACAAGATTATGGTACTAAGAGTCCTGTTGATGGTAAAGAAGAAGAATCTTCTAATACAAATGAATCAACTACACCTCCTCCTGTTTCTGGTATGCTACAGATCGAGAAACAAAATCTAGACTTAATAATCAAACCGCCTGGTAAAGGTGTTCTTCGTAAATCAACTTTCAATCCACATGCGAGAGCTGCTCAGAATTACAACATTGTTGAAGACTTAGCTATTTCCCCTTCAGCAATGTCGGCTTTGGAAGTGCTGCAATCATGCCCAGCACAGCGTAAATTTCTTTTGTCTGCTATAGGAGCTGTAGATGTTCAGGATTATAATCTTATAATCTTCGATTTAGAAAGTAGTACACCTCTTCTACCTCATCAAATGACTTTCCAGATACCAGTGTTAGTAAAAAACAGACCAATCTATCGGACTGTGATTAATGAGGGGGCTTCAACGTGTATTATGTCGATTCAGTGTTGGAAATCGCTTGGTTCTCCTACACTTAACCAATCTCTGATGATTCTTAAGGCTTTTGATGGTCGAGGTTTTCACCCTTTTGGTATTTTGCAGGATTTACCCATAGGGGTCCAAGGTAAAACCGTAAATCTAGATGTGGAAGTGGTTGATTCCCCTCTAGATTACAACCTTCTTCTAGGTCACAGTTGGTCTTATGCGATGACTGTTGTTGTTTCTTCGGTCTTTTGACTCATAAAATTTCCATATCAAGGAAAGATCGTCACAATAGATCAGTTAACTTATTTCTCTTCTGACCCAGCCTCTATAGAAACAATCCAGCATGTTGGCAAACTGACTATCCCTTATAAGGATGTTGGAGTAGGGTTAGTTAAAGATTCTAGTTTACTAGGAACTTTTGCCTTTCCTCCTCCTAATGTATCGCCTATTGTTGCAACTATTCACATGATTTCATCAAATACTATTATGTTTGATGATCCTTGGATCATACCTTCTGATTCTGAGTTAGATTCAATTGAGGGCATGATGCCTTTGAGTCCATTTGAACTTGCATACCAAGCCGTACAGTCACTTTCCGACACCTCTTCAACCGGAATCGATCCAATGAATGGGATCCCTGAGGAATCACTTTCTATATCCAGTTCAGCCACAATGACATTTCCGGATGTTGTTCATACTGATGATCAGATTCGTGAATTTTTTTCTGTTGATGATTTACCATGGGAAGATCTGCATCACCGATCTTCGTTTTTACCTGAACCAGATCATTTTGAAGATGATTTCGCTTCAATTTTTACTGCTGAATATGTCAAAGAACCCCAGAATCCATTGCAAAATCCTGATTCTGAATTAAATTTGGAAAATATTTCTCGAACGGTTCCAATTGACATTTCAGTAAAACCAAGAATAATTGAAAACATTCATATAGGTGCTTGTTGTACTGAAGATGAAATTAAAGCTTATAAAGCCCTATTTCAAGAATTCCGTGATGTGTTTGCCTGGTCTTATTAAGAAATGCCAGGAATTGATCCGTCAATCGTCATACATGAAATCAAGACTTACCCGGATGCCAAAGCTGTTTGTCAACGTTTACGTCAAATACATCCTAGAAAAGCTGCTGCTATCAAAGCAGAAGTTGAAAAACTACTGCGTGTAGGTTTCATTTATCCAATTCCCTTAACGGATTGGGTATCAAATATTGTTCCTGTGACTAAAAAACAAGGAACGATACGAGTATGTATCGATTATACGGATATTAATCGAGCCTGTCCCAAAGACAATTATCCAACTCCCTATATCGATCAGATAATCGATGATTGTGCCGGTAGCAAAATTTTTTCCTTTATGGATGGCTTTTCCGGGTATAATCAAATAAACATACTCCCTGCTGATCAGCCAAAAACAACTTTTATTTGTCCATGGGGGACATTTACTTATCGCAAACTACCCTTTGGATTGAAGAACGCTGGAGCAACTTTTCAAAGGGCAATGTCTTATGTGTTTCATGACATTAAGCACATTGTGCAGTCGTATCTCGATGATTTACCTGCTCATTCATCACGCAGGGCTGACCATCTCACACACTTACGAGCTATATTTATGAGGTGTCGGCATTATAAGATTAGGCTGAATCCACACAAATGTGTTTTTTGTGTCGAGTCGGGTCGTTTACTGGGTTTTGTTGTCTCGAAATCAGGCATTCGCGTCGATCCGTCGAAGGTCGAAGCTATTGTTAAATTACACCCTCCTTCAAATTTACGCCAACTCCAAAGTTTGCAGGGGAAAGAAAACTTTTTACGTCGGTTCATTCCTAACTATGCCGAGCTTACAAAGGGTTTCACCCGGTTGTTGAAACAGAATATTCAATTCTTTTGGGATGAGATTGCTGATCGATCTTTCGATGCACTTAAACATGCGTTAACCCATGCACCGTTATTGCATCCTCCCAACTACAACCAGGATTACATTTTGTATCTCGCTGCTTCTCATTCCACCATTGGGATGGTGTTAGTTCAGGAAGATGAACCTCATACTGAACATGTGATTTACTATCTTAGTCGGAATCTACATCCGACCGAGATCAAGTATACACATGTGGAGAAATTGGCATTGGCAGCTGTCCAAGCTGTCCAAAGATTTAGGCACTACATCTTGTTACGTAAAACCACAGTCATTTTTGATTGCAACCCTATGATGCATATTTTAACCAAACAATTGCTAGGGGGCAAGTATTCCAAATGGATAGTTATCCTACAGGAATTTGACTTGGAGTTTGAGAAATCCAAGGCAAAGAAATCTTTGGTATTTGCGGAACTGATGTGTGATTTTCCCTTTACTGATACTGAAACTGTGGCAGAAGAGCCCATTGCGGATGAATCTCTGTTTCTTATCAGTACTCTCGATCCATGGTATGGAGATATTATTGTTTATCTTCAAACCCAATCTTTTCGGCCCGAAATTTTACAATTTCAACGACGGAAAATACGCTTCCAATCCCAACAGTATAATATCATTGGTGATACACTCTATCATCATGGAGCGGATTCTGTTTTCAGACGCTGTCTTATTCATGAAGAAGCTGAAAAGGCATTAAATGAATGCCATTCTGGAGCATGTGGCGGTCATATGTCTGGGTATGCCACAGCCCAAAAAATATTGTGTGTTGGCTATTTCTGGTCGTCGTTATTCAAATATTGTATTTATGCAGTCCGGAAATGCCAAAATTGTCAACTTTTTGATCATAAAATGCGCGCGCCACCCGCTCCTCTTCATCCCATAATTGTTGTTGGTCCTTTCGCGAAATGGGGTATCGATTTTATTACATGTAACCCTCACTCGGCTGGGGGGCATGCATATATTATCTTAGTAGTGGATTATTTTACTAAATGGGCCGAGGCGATGCCTACATTTTCGGCTGACGGCAAGACTGCTGCAACTTTCGTATTTAATCACATAATTGCTAGGTTCGGTGTTCCTCAAGCCATTATTATAGATCATGGAAGTCATTTTCGAAATGTCATGATGACTGACCTGACAGATCAACTTAGCCTACGCCACAATAGTTCCACTCCATATTATCCACAAGCCAATGGTCTGGTCGAAGCTATAAATAAAATTTTAGTCACCATGATTAGACGAATTATTGGTATTCACAAAATGAATTGGCATTCCATGTTGTTTTCAGCACTTTGGGCATATTGAACCTCAGTAAAAACATCAACTGGTTTCACTCCCTTTCAACTCGTTTACGGTTTGGAAGCTGTGTTGCCGATTGAATGTGAAATTCCGTCACTGAAATTAGCCATAGAATTACTCCCAGCTACGTCTGAAGAGGAGAAACGTTTCCTGTACTTAGCTCAACTGGACGAGAATCGACGAAATGTCGTAATAGCAAACGAGGCTCATGTTAAACGAATAAAAGCTCAGTATGATAGAAGTGTTACCCCTTGAAATTTTTCAGAAGGAGACCTAGTCTTAGTTTATGATCAAGCCAATGATAAGCTAGGAGCTGGGAAATTCGTGCCCATGTGGCATGGTCCTTTCATTGTTAAGCGAAAGCTGGCAAAAGGGGCGTATGAGCTGATAGATTTTGACGATGTCCCTTTAGATAAACCCAGAAATGGGCTTTATCTGAAGCGATACTATGCTTAACTTGGTATGGATATTTTTTATTAGATTAGATTTATTTACTGCTAGTGTGTTTTAGATTAGAAAAGCGTGCTTAGTTTGGAAGTGTGTTTTTATCACTATTCCTGCTTATCTAAGTTTTACTCTTGATATTGCAGATGTCTGTCTCTTCAAACCTACATTGGTTTTGCTGATGGTGCTTGTCATAGTGCACGGAACATTTCTTCCGCAGCTTGGGTTATCTATTCACCCTCTGATGAGTTAGTATCCATGCATGGGGTAAGCCTTGGTCAAACAACGAATAACATTGCCGAGTATAGTGCAGTGATTGATTTATTATCTGAATCCATATCATTTGGAATTCGGAGTTTGATTGTTAGGTTGGATTCTGAACTTGTTGTATTACAGCTTAACAGGGTTTATGCCATTAGAAATCCGGTGTTATTACGGTTATTTTTAAGAGTTCATCTCTTGGAACGTGAATTCGATTACATTGAATATCAACATATTCCAAGACATTTAAATACATTAGCAGACGCAGTTGCTTCTAGTATGATAAATCGACATTTGCAATGATCAAAACAGTAAAACAAACAACATTTATAACATGTACACAGATAGCCGGTAAATAGTGATATATCATAGTATAGAAGTGTTTTCAAAAAATATACATCGTCTTCGATCATAGGTTGGAAACACCTTATGATTGGCAAAATAGTAACACAAAAGGTCAAAAATATGAGTCTACAACACGATCATCCCATCACTGATGGTGATCATGATAAGAAACCACTGCCCGAGCCACCCTGCACAGGAACCTCCTAAAAGGTCTTGGAACACCAATCACGTATCTCTGCAATCTGAGTGGAATGTCATCTATGTTTGTCTCCGGAATATCTAGAGTCAAACGCTCTAGATGATGCTCTAAATCAGTCAATATTTCTGCTGATTGGCCTGCTGGGGTTGATGCCGCTACAACTGGTTGTTTTCTGTCATAAGGCTGGAGATGGGCTGGTCGCCATGGGCCCACATCTGTATTCAAAAAATAATTCTGGTTATTAATTGACAAGACGATAAAAAATAAAAAAATTTAGAACTTAGAATTCGTTGAAAATGATTTTACCTGATTCATCCCACTGTTCCCCTGCTGGGAGAGTCATCTCTCGGTCGCCGCGGAAATCTATCCCGGCGTATGGAAAGTCCTTTGACAAAAATTTGGCGGTCCAGCCAACGAAAATATGAAGAATGAAATCGAACAATCTCAGCACCCTCAATACCGTGACGAGCCATCAGTGCAACTCAACGAACCATCCTAGGTTCTCGAAGACGACCGGCATCAACAGGAATACTCTGTGGAGCCAGCATAGGGATCCTCTCTAGAGCAAAGGTGACAACTATGGATCCATATCCAAATTTATTTAGTTTTCCATTCTTCGCTCTAGTTAGTTGGCCTTTTATATTAGCCAACACAGCTCCACACCAGTTGAAAATGGTGCCGCGAAAACAATCCACAACAATGCGCATCTGGGAACCGGTAGCCACATGAAATGCTGCACTCCCACACAACCTGGTAACAGTAAACGCAATAACTTTCAGCTCGGGACGGATGATGGTTTTTATATCAATCCATTTTTCCCTGGGGTCTGCTTCATCATTACAAAATTCTTGTCGAAGATTAGCGACAGTCTGGCCACTTGGCCTAGTCCCAAACAGAGAAAGTTGTTCGCCCCTCTTGGAAAAACCAGTCAGAAAATAAATATCCTCCAGCTCAATTTCGAGCCGGTGGCCGCCAATAATGAAACGCTGGTCTTGCACATTCCACCTATTTACCAGCCATGTCAGGAGGTCTACCTGTGCCCTCATGCCTTGGATGGCCCAAAATTTATACAGACCGCATGCTCTTAATGCTTGCATTGTGGGAAAATGGAGCATTGTGGGTTCGTCCACGTCCTCATGCTCACGTTCTCTCCAAATCAACATCTTGTTAATCCTACAATGCATAAAAAGATAGATTAGAACAATCTAATTTGAAAATTTTTGGGCGGCAAAAGAGAAATTTGATTTTTAAATTCAAACGCACGGGGACTGCACTTTACCTTCGTACATAGTGCGTAGGAACGCATGCGCTCTGTGGGGAAAGTTCAGACCCACGACGTTTTTCTTTATAGAAAAAAGTCGGGGTCCGCAAGTACCATGTGTGTCACCTGCAGACCCCCGCGGGCGATTTTCAAACTATTTTTCTCCCTTAAAAATAAAATCTAAAGCCTAAAAAGGAATTGTAAATGGATGAAATGCAAGATTAGGAGGTCGTGGATTACCTGGGACTGAAGGTTCTCGATTTTGATGGACAGATTTTCAAGTATTCACAGGAACGTTTTTTACCCAAAAGCTTCTACTTTTCACTCTGAACTTGAACGGTAAAAATGAAATTGAAAAAGTCCTTTTTATAAGTTTTTTCGAATAGATGAATTTTTAATTTGTTTATTTTTCACTTTAAAAGAGTATTTTTGAAGCATTTTTACTCATCTTAAACAAGTATGTGTAATGTTTCAAGTTTTTGTGCAGAAATTGGATATTTCAGGAGAATTGATCATTTTTCAACAAAGAGCATAATTTTATCACTTTTTCAGACTCTTTAAAAAATCCACGAAAAAGTGAAACATTGGAGTTCTCTTTTAAGCCCTTTTCAGACTCTCTAAACATGAAAATATTGCCGAGTACTTGATTGTTCGAACTCGTTAAAGTAAATTAATAATCGTCCCTTCAGTATAAGTTTACCCCTTTTACGGACTAAAATGGACTACTTACGAAAAAGGTATACGTTGACTAAATACGGTCAATAGAGTTCTCTCCCGCATTATTTTATCCTTTTTCAGGTTCGAGAGACTAAATTTACGAAAAAGTACACCCACGAAGTTTCCTTAAGTTTTTCTTTTGACTCCCTAAAATTGAAAAACACCGAGTTTCTCCTATACTGGACTCGTTAAAATTTAACAATAAAGGACCTGTTTAATTTTCAACAGGAACAAACTACTCCTTCTTAGGGTTCGAATCTTAAATTAAGTTGGACTCATCCGAAGGATGAGCTTATAAACAAGAAAATGTTATCCTCCTCAAGCTTGTCAAAAATAAAGAGGTACTTGCCAGAAATGGTGGGGGAAAAGAGAGAAAAATGGACTTGTTTGTTGTATTTTGATTTTTCGAAAATCTAGTTGACCACTCTTGAACACGGCACTTTCAATCACCTAGGTTGGGAAATCATTTGCCTAACAGTTAATCAAACCTCATTTGAAATTCTTCATCTAGTTCCTGGGTATTAGCTTTGGGTCAACTGTCACCAAGCCATCTGCAGTGTCGTTATGTGTTCAAGAGGACAGTTCAAATAAACCATTCATCTGAAAAATATCTGTCATCCATTTTCGACCATCCCTGAGTCAGTCCTTGCCAATATGTTTTCAAAACTTGATCTATGATTTCGTGTTGTGGGCTTGCCTACAACGTATCACTTTCTATCGACGACAACTCATTATCTAGGAAGTTGATCTAGAAATCGTCAGTACCTTGAAATCTGCATGCCTCAATGGCAGGTTTCTCGCTTTCGACGACAGGTTGCATCATTAACATTCGATCGAATGATTCTCTGATGTGTTCGACTTCAGCTCATTCATTCACATTTCGTGGATTGTACTGGGTACTTTGAGAGCCATTGAAATTACTGGTGGTTACTCTCACACTTGTTTACATTTTACATCATTGACTGGTAATCAAGTGGTTTCTACCATGTTCGACTTCGACACACTTATTCACATGGATAGAATCGTACTAGTTCGAGATGCGGAAATCAAGACCCTGGATCTAGTTTCTACCACCCAGGCTGCAAGGAATTTTGTTATCTTACAGTAGACTATTTACAAACAGATGGCTGCGTCCATACTATGTCTACACATGTCTATACTGTGATGTACTCAAAATCATTCCTGTATTAGAACAGTTTGAATTAGTTAGTTTTGATATGAGTATGGGAATGCCTACCTCAGCGATGATATATATATATTTTGCATTGAATGTTTTTACAGGGTCCGACTGGGGTGTCCACAGGATGATCCTTAAAATGACAAAGTACTGCACTCTTCATATATGACAGACTTCAGCATCATCTATTCTACACTTTGCACTTTATGGGGCAATCTGTTACACTAAAAATTGTCATCTTGACATTCTGCTATGTGTATGAGCTCATTATAACTCATACTTCTTCCTTTGCAAGTCTAAAAATATTAGTTCCTCATGTCAAGCCTTGAAAATCAGAAAAAGTTCCTAAAAGTCTCCTAAACTTTGGTATCGCACTTTCTGGCTATCTTGCCTGCAGTCCCGCACCCAATGTTTAGCTATCCTGCTTATCTAAACACACTTTATCTTTCTTATAGGTGCGGACCCCTGTAAGATTAAAAAGGCGCAAGTAAATTCCAAAAAGCTCAATTAAAGTAAATTCTGGAAGCTTCTAGAATGGATTTTGCGGTAGCAGAACCGCTCTTGTGAGGTGTATGAATCCCTTACCTTATGGAGCTAACCCCTTGATGTGAGGAGCTTATCCCTTTGAAGGAGGATTCTATCCCTTCATACTTGGAACAGAAAACCTCTTCTTTTCCACTGTAAAAAGAGGCATTGGGTAGCCTCAAAGGGGGTTGAAGCTTTAGAATATTTGAAGTTAAGTGCTGTTGAGATTCAAACTCAGTTGATTAAGACTTTTGTGAGGAGAGATTACATACCTCTATTAGTCTTGGTTGGAGGAGTGCAAAGCTTATCAAAGTAAAGGAGATTCCTGCTTTGGACCCTGGAAAGTCCTGTGCAACATCAAGGCTCAGGTTGTAAGGATTTTCTTCTTTTGAAATTAATACAAATATACTCATTTTTCTCAATAAGTTTTCAATCTGGTTTATTTCATAGATTCCTTGATCACTATGATAAGCATGGTTTATGATGATTTCTATACAGGTGCTATGTAATATTTTTCTTGTTTGTGACTGCAGGTTTACGGGGAAAACTCCTTCAAGCGCGCGAGGGACAACAACGACTTCAAACAAGCACTGGACAAACGGTAAGTCCTTAACACCTCTATAGAGCTTTTCGTAGATCGTATATTCTTAGAGAAAGATTAGTATATTTGACTGTTTGTTGCTAGATACTTTTAGTACTAGGGAGATCGGTCTTGTCCACAAGACGGATTAATCCTCCAACAGTCTCTCTCTCTGTTTCTCGCTTCGAGAATACACATACAATGCATAGTTGCAATACAATGCCCTCATAAAAATGAGGGGTTTCCTTCTAGGAAAAAAAACCCTAATCTAAACATAACTTCTACCCTCAGATCATTTGCCTAATGAATGGCCCAGATTGACTAGAAATTACTATACTTTTACAAGGCAAATTTACATCTGTTTTTAGCTTCGGGGGCGCTGCCCCCGAAAACCCCCGCCAGGGGGGGGGGGGCTCTGAAAAGCCCTAGACCCCCCATGGCAGTGATTAATTATGGGCGGAGTTGCCGCTCCTTTTAAGGTACAGGGGTCCAATGTTGTGATACAAAGTAAACAAGATAATCAGGCTCCACACCCAACACAAACCTAGTCGGGCCTATCGTCCATTATGCAAAAGGCCCATCCTATCACACCTCGACCCCTGTCCCCCACTACAACGCTCGCCGTGCAACTTCTCCATCGTGCCTGGTCTGCACTGTTATATCTCATCCCCCCCATCCAACGGTCGATATTGCATATTGCGCAATTTTCGCGTCCTGAGTTTAACACTCCAAAATCACGCGATACCGGCGGTATTGGAAAGGCCACACGGCATGATACAATTGGATTGTGTTTGATTTGTCGAAAACCACTTACCACTTGAATCGAATGCGAAAACCATTCGTGGTATTTCCAAACCCGCTCTTGCCCAAATTCGCGCCAAAATCCATTTGAACCAGATTTTCGCCTATTTTCCTCAAATAAGACTCCTCCGCCTGCATGATCACCCCCTCCGCACTGCTCCTCCACTCCACCAGCCTCCTAAGAAATTTTACCAAAACACCACAGAGTTTTTATAACATATTGTGTCATTGTTGCAAGTTTTTATCATGGTTTTCGGAGCAGAAACCTTGTCCTCGAGCTCCGAAGGGACAGAGCCAAAGTCTTTCCTGTTTGAAGGCTAAAACAAAAATTAGAAGGCTGCAAGTCTTCGTCAGATGATTTGATCAGTGCTGTGTGAGCGCTGGTCATAACATTAAACCCTCCACCGCACCAAAAAAATCACCTCCACATAGCAAAGAAGAAGAATGGTGAAGGTAAAGCTTGAAGATCAGAGATTAAAGACAAACTCTAGAGATCTGAAGATTTAATCAATAATTTAAAGACTAAAAACAGTGGATTAGAAGGTTTAATCATGAAGTTTGGGGGTTTATACACAGTATCAAGGGTTAAGTATCAAAAGCCAAGGATTCAGGGTCAAAACCTACAGTTAAGGGAGGTAGGAAAAGGTAAAAGGTAGAAGACAAAGCCTAAAACAGTAAACACAGTCAGCATATAAGGATTAAAGACTCCGAAGTGATTTTAAAGGCCCTAAAGCAAGAATTAGGGCTTAAGCAGTGTTTAAAGCCACCAGATCAGCACAAAATCAGTGAAGGAGCCTCCGAATGACACATCATTGAGGCTATAACTCCTCAAACTACCACCTACGAGCTTATTTCATTAAAAGAGTGCATATTAATTACACAGTTAGGGATATTTTTAAAAAGGCAGCTCAAAATTAACTACCAACCTAGCTAAAACCCTCAAAGTCAACAAAATCAACTAAAGGTGATGAAATTTAATGTAAAATTGATTAAAACAGAGATGAGCATTCGAAATATTCTCTCTTAGGCCTTCCAAAGGTCAATAAACCATTACTCTGTATGAATTGAACAAATGAACCCTTCTTACACTCCACCTCCTCATTCTTCTATAAATACTTATGTAGAAGATAGTATAGAGGTTGGTCTTTGGATACCTGTTGAATGTAAATAGCTGTTGAAGCATGTTGTAGCTTTGTTTTGTAATTGAAGACACATAAGCTGAGATGAGAAGTTTGAAGCTATAAAGACCCATTGGACTTGAAGATTGTAACTGGTTTGAACATCAAATACATTAGCTGATTTATGGGATCCTGGTCTATGTCAATGGTGATGTGTTTCTCACTGTAAATTGTTATTTTCTTTATGTTTTCATTTTGTCCACTTTTCTCTGATAAAGAACAACAAATATAGATTAGGATTTACTTCTGAAAGTACCCTAAGTCTCACTGATAAATCTTTATCCTTTATGTTTTCTTCTAAATTTTTTTTTGAAGGTAATTCAATAGAGTATAACCAGTCAAGTGTTGGTAAGCCCATGTTTCCTGAGTAAAACTTGAGATATTGTCTTTGAATGTTCTGGAAAAGTCTGCTTATTAAAGTTGAGCTAGAGAATTTTATGATTAGCCCTGTCCTATAGTTTATCTCCAACAGTTGCTTTGAAAATTTCCCTTAAGAGTATGTTGAAAGCAGGCTAGTTTAAAAGTGCTTACCTGATCTTAGACTACTTTTTATGTTTTTCATGAATGTTTTCCTTTGAATATGCTGAAAGCAGGCTAAGTTAAAAGTCTTTACTTGATCCTGAGTTGTTCTCTGTTTTTGTTTTCTCTTGAAAGTATATCAAAAGCAGGCTAGTTTAAAAGTACTTACCTGATCTTAGGTTACTTTTGTGTTTTTCCCTTAAGTGCATGTCAAAAGCAGGCTAGTTTAAAAGTACTTACCTGATCTTAGGCTGTTCTTTGTTTCTTCATGTATCTTACTTCCTTCACTTCATTTCTTACTGTTTCATTCCATAAAATCAACTTAAAGAGATCCTTTGACATAGATGACTTCCCCATGGACCACTCTTGAACCTTGCTATTAAATTAAACCCTCTTATGACTCCATAGCCCAATGGATTGATGCTACTCCTTGCCTATCTTATTAGCTGAACCATTCTGTCACTTATTGACACCTTCACCCTTCATATAGACTTCCTTCATCTCCATGTTATCCTGCCCAACCAAAAACAAAAAAAACAACCTGGTTCTTAATATCTTGCCTAATATCATACTCAAAGCCTTAAAGATAATATCTTTGAACACTCATATAGAGAGATCCCTCTCTGAATCCAGGATGGCTAGATCCTCAGATTCCAAAGTGGTTTTGATGTAGGCTCTGCGGTGTTTGTACTTACCAATATTTCAAACTACGGAGGCCTAACAGCCAGGCGACCATACTGGGGACTTTCTGAGTAAAATCCCTAAGAAAAAACACTCAGTATTCATTCAAGTAAGATTAGCTTTCTTCAAGCACTACCAATATATTGGTAACCATGATAGGACTTGTCTGAATCAGTGGCAATATAAGTAACTCATAGGATTCTGATAGACCCTTATCAAACCTTGAAGAAATCAGCTAGCAAGCCACAGAGTAAAATCTCTTTGTCTCATCACCGTAGCTAAGTATTGAAATAGATTTAGGATACTCTCATAACCCACAAGACTGTAAAAAACTCAAAAAACCCAAAACATTTCAGATTGGTATTCGAACCTATTAGTGGTGGTGGACCATAAAACATTTTACCTTCCAAAGCTAAAAATTTCCACCTGGCGACTCCACAATTCTGAATTGATCTAAAGACTCCACTGGGAAACCCATTTCTATCATAACATCATACAAACTCAGTTAAGGAAATTTTGAAGATTAAGTTCTCTTGTTAAAGGATTAGTTAGCCTACTTAAGATTGTCATACTTAGTTAAACTTTTCTTATCATTGGGTCTGAAAACATAGCATGGTGGCTTCTAGAAGAATTCATACTAGAGCCTATCCTGACCCAAATCCTCCTAAGACAGTTGATAATCCATAAAGTATACTTAGGAAATCTCCTAAGTCTAAAACTGTTACCAGACCGATTCATAGAGCTAATTATGTCCCTGAAAACCTCTTAGCTCTACAAAATACACAAGTTGACTTAAGAAACCCATGCAGAACTAGGTCACTTGATGATATAGATCAAATAGACTTTGAGTCTTCACACTCACCGTTTCATAATGGTGAACATATTGCTAGTAGAGAAACCACTCCACCTGACCTTCATTTCATTCATAACTTTGGTTTCTCTCATCCTAGATCTACTCAACAGTATTTTGCGGGTCCATTCACTTCTGTTACCGATACTCCCACTATTCAAAGTGCACCATTCCATCAACCACCTCCTATCTTACATCCTCCACCTATTAAACCCCCATTTTTTCCACAACCTCCTATCGTGGCAACATGGTATGCTCCTCTAGTTCTTCCTTTACCTTTAGTCAATTTTCCACATGACTATCAGTCCAAGATTCCATTATATGCTTCCAGTGGTTCTAATACTGCTTCACAACATGTGGACAAGATGAATGACTATTTTGATAGAAACGAGATTGATGATGAAACTGTCAAACACAGATTGTTTTCTCAAATCTTAGGGGGAGAAGCAAGAAATTGGTTCAAAGGATTAACCCCTCATAGTATTAATGACCTCCAAGCTCTCCATCAGTCATTCCTAAACAAATGGGAAGTCAGAAAAAACCCTCTCCAAATACTGTCAGATTACAACAACCTCAAAAGAAACACTGGGGAAAGTGTTCAAAATTATTGCACTAGATTTAATAGTGTTTATAATGCATTACCCCCATATTTGAAACCTCTACAAGGATCAAATTTGGCCAAATTTCTTGAAGGATTTGATCCTGAAATGGCATATCAACTAAGAGAAAGAGATCCTTTGACTTTGGAAGACATGCAGAAGGGAGCTCTTGCTGTGGAAGTAAGTCTGATTGAGAAAATAGCTAGGATGAGGAATGAAAAGAAAGTATCATTTAGGGAGGAAAGTGCACCTTCCACATTTAGTTCAAAAATGGAGAGAATGATGGAGGAAATGATGAAGAAAATGAGCATACTTGAGAGATCACAATCTAGGGAAAATCAATCAGCTCCCCAGAATAGAAATCAATCTCAAAATCAGAATCAGAACTTTAGGAGAAATCAACCTCAAAACAGACAAAGAGAGGATGATCAACAGATCAGACCTCCCTTTCATGAAAATTATGTGAATGAGGATGAAGAAACCAATGAACAAACAGATGATGACAACGTGAACATGTTGGGGGTAAGCAATGAGGATTCTTATTTTCTCCATGTGAGAAAACAAGGTCTATATACACCTTATGATGATAGAAGAACTGAAACTGATTATTATGAACAAGACTCTGAAAATGCCATCATAGGATCACCTAAACAGTATGACCTAAGAATTAAAAAGAATCAAGAGACCCCCAGAAATAAAACCTCTGATAAACCTACCAAAAACAACCCTGATAATGCACCCAAAAAGACAGTTGAAACTCACAAAACAGTGGTTGTAAATTCTGATTTAAACAAAGGGAAAAACACCCAAGTCAATGAAAAATGGAGTGTTAACCCCAGAAGCACTAGCATCTCAGATAATTCTCCTAAAAAATCCCTTTTAATAGCTGTAGATAACATAAATCATCAAGTTGATTTTGCTGAACAAGGAGTGACTAACAAGGCTAAATTAAACACTTTAAAAAACCAGATTCCTTTTAGCCTAGAGAATGAAATATCCAAAATCAAAATATTTTTCCCACTGACTGAGTTGGTCACTCAAAATGTATATAGAAGTCAGATTTTGAAGGCTTTGAACATAGAAGATGTTCATGATACAGTTAACTTAAATGATGATACCCTAGAGCTCATATTTGGACCAAAAATTGAAGGAAAATTTCAAGAAGGAACTACCCCTCCATTTTACATTAGTTTAAACATCCATGATAACATTTTGCACAATGCCATGCTTGACTCAGGAGCATCACACAACCTCATGCCCAAGGTGATAGTGGAAAGGTTAGGCTTAGAGGTAACTAGACCCTACAAAGACTTATATTCCTTTGATTCCAGTAGGGTGAGATGCCTAGGCCTACTAAAGGATCTGCGTGTTAAATTATCCCAAATACCAGCCAAAAGC
Source organism: Pinus albicaulis (assembly GCA_034641835.2). NCBI lineage: Eukaryota > Viridiplantae > Streptophyta > Pinopsida > Pinales > Pinaceae > Pinus > Pinus albicaulis. The sequence continues at coordinate 1,306,654,614 of CM076574.1, forward strand.
TTAGTGATGGACATTGTAGTGGCTGATATACCCCCCAAATATGACACGCTTCTTTCAAGGTCATGGGGTGCTAAGTTGCAAGGCACAATGTAGATGTATATGACTTATGCCACCATCCCTGTCTTCAGTCAACCTAGAAGACTCTATAGGGAAACCCACATGAAATACATGGTGAGTAGCCAAGAAAGACAAGAGAATTCTCCTCTCTATTCCATACACACTGACCTTGACTCATTCATTCTTTACAATGATGATATTACCAATAAGCAAGAGTTAGTCAATAACACACTAGCCAATCCTGTAGTCACTTCACATCCAAACATAGTGGCAGTCCTAGATGAAGAGGAAAGTAAGGAGAAAAATAAAAGGCAGTTTGTTGATTCAAAAATTCATAGCAAACATATTAAAGGTCTTGAAGTTCGAAACAGTCATGTAAATAACGAAGATCATGAAAATCAAGAAGTAAAACCTCAAAACATTAAAAAAATTGAGGAACAAAACTTAGAAAAATGTAGTGTAGACCCTTATACAGAACAGAATGATGAAAAAGACAAAGAGGACAACAATGAAATAAATCTCAAATTTGAAAACATTCCTCTTTGGAGCATGAATTTTGATGGGTCTTGCACTAAAAATGATGCAGGAGCAGGCATATGGTTACACAATGCTGAGAACAATCATGCTGAGGGGCATTCCTATAGATTAAACTTTCACTGTACAAACAACATAGCTGAGTATGAGGCTCTCCTTTTAGGCCTGCATTTATTGAAAAAACTGGGGGCCAAAAGAATAAAATTCCATGGAGATTCAGAGTTAATAATTAGGCAAGTAAATGGGGAATATAGTGCCAAACATCCTAGACTTAGAGCCTATAGAAATGATGCCATGGATTTATTAAAAACTTTCGATGAATTTCAACTTATCTTTGTCCCAAGAAATCAAAATCCTTTGTTGCTAGAACTTGTATTACACCTTATGAAACCAAGAAATGTACCACCCAAGTCAATTATAGACCAACTATCCCAGATAATGAAAAGTACTGGCAAGTTTTTGATGGAGATAAAAAAATAGAAGACTTCCTATAGTCCAAAAATGAATTTGAAACACCACACTCAGATTCAGATTATGATAAAGACTGTCCTGCTAAAGAAAACCCACTTACTGAAGAAGAAATGTCTTCATAGATTGTAGAAATAAATATGTTAACAAATGAATTCCAACATAGGACAGAAAACAACACAGATTTGGAAAATGAAGACTTAGAAGTGCTGCAATCCAAAGACTGAAGCTTGCCATCAGGGCTGGTCCCCTTAGAAGAACCATTTGACTTGAATGATGTAGCCAAAAAGCCAAAACTGGAACCCATAGAATCTGAAGTGGAAGAGTGCAACATAGGCAGTGAGGAAAAGCCCAAAATGATCAAACTGTCTAAAACACTGCTAGCTCATATCAAACTGAAATACATTGAGATTTTTAAATAATTTTCTCATGTTTTTGCATGGAGCTATGAAGATCTGAAATCATATGATATAGAAATAATTCAGCATAAGATACCCCTCAAAGAAAACCAGAAACCTTTCAAACAAAAATTGTGCAGAATCAACCCTGTTCAATTACCTCTAGTAGAGAAAGAAATCAGAAAAATGTATGATGCTATAATTATTGTCCCTATTAAATACTCAGAGTGGGTGTCTAATCTTATATTAGTTAGGAAGAAAACATGAGAAATACGACTTTGTATTGATTTTAGAAACTTAAACAAAGCTTCACTGAAGGACAACTATCCTTTGCCCAAAATGGATCATATCTTACAAAAGGTAGTTGGTTCTAAAAGGATTTTTTTGCTAGATGGCTTCTCAGGTTACAATCAGATTTTGGTACATCCTGATGATCAACTCAAAACAACCTTTACTACACTTTGGGGTACTTTCATGTATTTGAAAATGCCTTTCGGTTTAATGAATGTTGGTGCCACATTTCAGAGAGCCATGGATATAGCATTCTTAGAAGAAATAGGTTACTTCATTGTGATTTACCTGGATGATATAACTGTTTATTCTAAAATAGATGAAGAACACCTAATACACTTGAGAAAAGTCTTTGAGAAATGAAGAAAATTTGGGTTACCCTTAAATCCAAAGAAAACATTGTTTGGTCTCCAAGAAGGTAAACTTCTTGGACATATCATATCAGAAGAAGGAATAAGGATAGACCCAAAAAGGATTGATGGCATATTGCAAATCAACCATCCTAGAAACATCAAGGAACTTCAATCTTTCATTGGAAAGATTAATTTTTTGAGAAGGTTCATACCCAATTTAGCTGAAATCCTTAGAAACATAACAAACATGCTTAAAAAAGAAGAAGAAGTTAAATGGACCTTAGAAGCAAAAAATTCATTCGAACTGGTAAAACAAGCACTCACCAAAACACCAGTTCTTATTAGTCCTAATTTTTCAAAGGATTTCTTCATTTTTTCATTTGCATCAGAACACACAATAACTGCTATCCTATTACAGAAAAACCAGAATGGACAAGAGAAACCCATTGAGAGATGCACCTTTGAAGTACAACATAATGGAAAAACAAGCCTTTGCCTTAGTCAAAGACTTAAAAGACTTCAGAGTTTACATTTTACATTCCCACATCATAACATTTGTGCCTCATTCAGTTGTAAAAGACATATTAACCCAATCAGTGGATTGCTGTAATTTTAGAATATGACTTAGAAATCAAACCCACTAAGCTCATAAAGGGTCAAGGACTAGTAAAATTTATGGTTGAATCAAACTTTCAAGCTCTTAATATAAACATGTTTAATGCATTAGATGAACAGGAGGAGTTTTCAACTCCAATTATTGAAGATCATTTTTTGAATTCATCTTGGTATGCTGACATTTTGTATGTTTTGCTCAATCTTAATGTTCCTCCTGGTTTGTCTAAAACAAAGGAAAGATTCTTAAAGTTAAAAGCTGTAAATTACTACATTCTGAATAAATGTTTATATTCGAAAAATGCTAGTGGATTATTTCTTAAATGTTTGCTTGAGAAAGATGCAGATAAGATCAAGCACGAGTTTCATGAAGGAGAATGTGGAGGCCATCTCTACTGGAAGTCAACTACTAAAAAAATCCTTAGAGCTGGCTATTACTAGCCCACCCTCTTTCAAGATGTTCATAAGATGATTATTGCCTATCACAAGTGCCAAATATTTGAAGGCAAAAGAAAGCTGCTTCCCTTACCTCTGCAACCAATCACTGTTGAAGCTCTTTTTCAGCAGTGGGGTCTAGACTTCATTGGGGAAATCCATCCTCTCTCATCTGCCCAACATAGATGGATCCTCACAGCAACAAATTATTTTACCAAGTGGATAGAAGCCATCCCCTCTAGGAATTCCACAGACTCAGTCATCATCTCATTCCTTGAAAACCATATACTTTCCATATTTGGCTGTCCTAGAAAGATCATAACTGACAATGCTGCTGCATTTGGGTCTAAAAAGATGGTATAATTCTATCAAAAATATAAAATCATATTGGGTCACTCCACAGCTTATTACCCTCAAGGTAATGGTCCGGCATAGTCCTCAAATAAAATTTTGGTAAACATCATCAAGAAGTTTCTGGAAGACAACAAGAAATCATGGCACAATAAGCTAGTACATGCTCTATGGGCAGATAGACTAACCATTAAAAAATCCATTGGAATGTCTCCCTACCAGCTAAATGATCCAGGTGGATATTGGTGGCCACCTGCCTATTCCACTTGGGCCCCCACCATTGTCTCTTTTAGTTTTTCAGTTTCGGCATAATTTACTATTTTTAGCAGTTTTTCGGGTCCTGAACTTCCAGAGCCGTTTTGATGCCCTAAACAACGTTTTTTGGGCATCGCGCCTAATATTCATGGCGAAAGTTTTAGTCCTCGGATAGAGCTTTCTAATGATGTATCATGTGCGTCAAACGGAGATAGTATGCCAAAGTTACGTCCCTGGGAAGTTGAAACACCAATTTACCCAAATGGGGCCCATAGTTTTGGCGCTTCATATATCGGTCCACTGGGTAGCGGCGCACCTGGGGTCAGATCAATCGGGTGCTTGACTTGACAGTGTAGAGGAACCCCTGTGGGTGAGGTGAAGATGTCCCCGTACTCCCCCACAACCTTATCCATTTGTTGTTGTTGTGTAGAGGAGCCCTGTCTGGAGGTCGTGGCCACAGTCTTCTTCTTGCCCTGGGGGCGAATCATCAGGAAAACGAATTTCCTGATTTGGGAAATGAGCTTACTGCATTGTTTTGCACTAACCAAAGAGATAGCCGTAGGAGGTGGTACCTCTGGTATCCTGTACAACTTATTTCCCAAAGTAACAATGACAGCACGAGGTCGAGACTCATACACAACATGGCGCTTCCACAAGTATGGTTGTCCTAATAATACATCAGAAACATTAATAGGAGCATAGTTTTGATCCCACTGATCCGGATTTATGCAGGAACGCAACAGAATAAACATATAACCATAAATACAGAGATGCAGCAGAAATAACACTTCATTTCATTAATATCAAAGAACTGAAATTTGCTTACAGACACTGGAAATAAAACTAGCTAGGGCGCTGGTAGCTATCTCTGAGAAGAGATGTGGCGGCTACAGGCCTCTGAACTAAGTTACAATGAGGCTCGAGGGCCTATTTATTATTGAGAAACAATGGAGAATCCTAAACATCCAAAAACCTAACCCTAGGAGATGAAGCGCCAAAACTATGGGCCCCGTTTGGGTAAATTGGTGTTTCAACTTCCCAGGGACGTAACTTTGGCATACTATCTCCGTTTGACGCATATGATACATCATTAGAAAGCTCTATCCGAGGACTACAGCTGCCGGGACGAATTTTATCAAAAAATTCGCTGGCGCTTTCGTACCCAAAAACGTCGTTTAGGGCCTCAAAACGGCTCCGGAAGTTCAGGACCCGAAAAACTGCTAAAAATAGTAAGTTATGCCAAAACGGAAAAACTGAAAGAGACAATGGTGGGGACCCAAGTGGAATAGGCGGGTGGCCACCAATATCCACCTGGATCATTCCTCCCCCCTTAGGAAGCAATGGTCCCCATTGCGTTAAGTTCCTCCATGAGATGAGGAAATTTCTGCTGAACTTGGTCCCTGGTGAACCACTTTCCTTGGTGCAGGAGTTGGCCAGCTTTGACAACCCGATACGAGTGTTCTTGATTTGCATGTCCATGATACAATCTGTGGTGGCCTGTTCCATGCAGTCTGGGTTTAACTCTGTTGGTGTGAGTTGTTCTGCAATGTCCGAGGTGTCCAGTAGAGGTGGAAAGTAAGGACGAAGGCGATCCACATTGAAGACTGGGTGTAGACCAAAGAATGGTGGAATACTAAGCTTGAAGGCATTATTACCTACAGCCTTGGTGATGGTGTACGGCCCGTATCGGAGCGGGTGAAGCTTGCGGTGAGGTCCAGTGAGGCGCTCCTTCTGCAAATGTAGCCATACTTTGTCGCCCACCTGGAAGTGGTGTGGCACCCGGTGTTGATCATGGCGCTGTTTGTATTTCGCATTGGCTCTGTCCAATATCTCATGAACCTGTTGGCGGATGTGTTGAATGCGCTCGATGAAGCTACTTTCTTTGTCAACTTCAGACTGGACATGAGCTGAATCGGCCTGAGCAGCTGCAAACGGCATGGCTATGTCAATGGGACATAGTGGCTGGAATCCCAAGCCCACCTGAAAGGGGCTATGGCCAATTGAACCGTGGAGAGCCCGGTTATAACTGTGTTGTACATAGGGGAGGCTCTCGTCCCATGTGCGTGGATGCTTTGAGTTGTACATGCGCAGAATGTGTACAATCATTCTATTGACGACCTCTGTCTGGCCATCTGTTTGGGGATGGAAAGCTGTGGACTTGGTGAGATTTGTGTCCAACATTGACCAGAGGCTGGACCAAAATGTGCTGAAGAACCTGCTATCTCGATCTGATATGATAGACTGTGGGATCCCAAAGTGCACCCACACTCGTTCAAAGAAGAGTTTAGCAGTGGCTTCTGCTGTGATATTCTTCTTATAGGCCGCCATGATGGCCATCTTCGAGAATCTGTCAACGACCACGAAAACATAGTCATTTCCATTCTTAGTAGAAGGCAGGCCCGACATGTAATCCATGGAGATGGATTCCCACGGTCGACTAGGGGTAGGTAGTGGAGTATATAGGCCTTGCTTCTTGATGGTCGGTTTGGCAATGGCACAAGCGGTGCAGGATCTGATGTGCTTCTCGACATCCTTTCGAAGGTTCGGCCAATAGAAATACTTCTGTAGTATTGCTACTGTTTTCTCGACCCCAAAATGCCCAGCGACTCGACTTTAGTGTGCTTCCCATATCATCTTGGCACGCTCGCTTGAAGGAACACAAAGGTGTCCCAGGTGACATAAAAGTGCATCTTGGAGGTGAAAATTTGGAACTTGCGTACCCCCCAAGATTGCCTTGTAAGTGTGGCCGAATTCTGGGTCACTTTCATAGAGAAGCGGCCAATCAAAAGTCTCGTGCCCACAAGAGTTGAGCACGGTGGTGAGCACCACGATCGGTGGTCGGCTGAGGCAGTCTACAACATTATTGGTGCTACCCTTCTTGTACTTGATGTTCAAATGAAACTGTTGCAGATATGTGGACCACTTCTGATGGCGATCATTCTACAACTTCCCTTGTGTCTGTATGAACTGCAGGGGCCGGTGGTCTGTGTGGATGATTGTTTCCTTCCCCAAAATGTAATGCTTCCATTGTCGACGGGCTTGCACAATGGAATACATTTCTTTGTCATAAGTGGGATACTTGCGAACTGTCTCAGACAATGTCTCACTGTGATATGCCACTGGATGTCCCTGTTGAGTAAGAACTGCCCCAATAGCATAGTCAGAGGCATCTGTCTCGATCTCAAATGGCTGTTGCAAGTCTAGTAATGTGAGCACTAGGGCAGAACAGAGGCAATTTTTCAATTCTGTGAACGCCTTCTGTTGAGGTTCTGACCAAAAGAATTTTGCTCTCGCTCCTCCCTTGGTGACTTGACTCAAGGGCCAAGTGATATGAGAGAATCCCAACACGAATCTATGGTAGAAATTAGCAAGACCCAAAAAGCTGCGAAGCTCTGTTATAGTGGTTGGGGCTGGCCAATCCCGAATGACATGGATCTTGGCTGGATCCACATGCACCCTCCTTTAATCAATAATGTATCCCAGATACTGAACCTGGGTCATGCCAAACGTGCACTTCTCCAAATTGGCACACAACTTTTGTTGCCGCAGTGTTTGGAGGACCTGTCGGATGTGGTGAAGGTGCTCTTCCCAAGTCTTGCTGAAGATCAGAATGTCATCCAAGTACACCACTACAAATGAGTTAGTGAATGGCCCCAAGATGTCGTCCATCATCCTCATGAAGGTTTCGGGAGCATTTGTCAACCCGAAAAGCATGACTAGCCATTCAAAAAGGCCTTCCTTGGATTTGAAGGCAGTCTTCCACACATCAGAGGGTTCAATTGGTACCTGGTGATACCCAGGCTTCAGGTCAATCTTGCTGAAATATTTTTCACCTTTGAGTTGGTCCAGAAGGTCATCAATCCATGGGATTGGGTACCTATTCCGGACAGTGATCTTGTTCAGCGCCCGATAGTCAATACAAAGTCTCCACGTCCCATCTTTCTTCTGTACCAACACGATCGGGCTCCCACAGGGCGATGAACTTGGTCTGATGTGACCTTTCTGCAACAACTCCTGAATCTGCCTCTTGATTTCATCATTTTCCAGAACAGAGCGTCGATATATCGGTCCATTGGGTAGCGGCGCACCTGGGGTCAGATCAATCGGGTGCTTGACCTGGCAGTGCAGAGGAACCCCTGTGGGTGAGGTGAAGATGTCCCCGTACTCCCCCACGACCTTATCCATTTGTTGTTGTCGTGCAGAGGGGCCCTGTCTGGAGGTCGTGGCCACAGTCTTCTTCTTGCCCTGGGGGCGGATCATCAGGAAAATGAATTTTCTGGTTTGGGAAATGAGCTTACTGCATTGTTTTGCAGTAACCAAAGAGATAGCAGCAGGAGGTGGTACCTCTGGTATCCTGTACAACTTATTTCCCAAAGTAACAATAACAGCACGAGGTCGAGACTCATACACAGCATGACGCTTCCACAAGTATGGTTGTCCTAATAATACATCAGAAACATCAATAGGAGCAACATCACATAATGCCTCATCCGTGAAGGGCTTGATGCTATAGGGAAGGCGGCACTGCTGGCTGACGCGGAGATCTCGTCCTTGGTGAAGCCACCCGATGGTGTATGGATGTGGGTGAGCTGTGGTCGGCAAACCCAACCGCTTCACGACGTCTACTGAAATGAGGTTCTTTTGGCTCCCATTGTCGACAATGAACTGTACAGGGGAGCCCTTTACCCACATCTGGGAGTGGAAGAGATGTTCCTCCTCCTCTGGATCTTCCGGTTCCTCCTTCTGGACCTTTGTAGTGGCAACAGTGGCGTTGGGCTCCGCATCAATAATCTGTTTCCCTTTTTCATTCCCCTTTTCGGGTTCTGATTCGGAGTCAGAGCATGCATCTGACTCAGAAGCCCTCATCTCGGCCACTAGCGACTGCTTGGCCCGACACTCACTTGTGTTGTGAGTGGAGCTCTTATGGAACTCACACCACTTTCCCGTGTCCTTCTTTGGCTTTACGGTCTTGTTCTTTTCTTGTGGCTTTGACGGGTTGTCTTTAGCCGCCATGCTCTGTCCTTTGTTCTGCGGTTTGGAAGCACCTTTTCCTTGCTTTTGATTCACAGATCCAAAGTCTCGCTTCTTCTGTTTGAATTTCTGCTCAATCTTGGCAGCATACCGGTATGCCGTACCAAGCGAGGAGATGTCGAGGAACTCCATTTCCTCCTGAATGTATCTGTGCAGACAACTGCGATACTTTAGCACCAAATGTTTCTCTGAATCTTTGATACCCAACTTTGTGCACAGGGTATGGAACAGATTCGTCAGCTCATGCACATCTTGATCCCTTTGTTGTTGCAGCGTGGTCCATTGTATGTACTTGTCCTCATATCTCCCCACGGAATAGTATTGTTCCTTGAAGGCATCTCAGAAAGAATTCCAAGTTGGTACAGTTGAGAACAGAGAGGGTTCTGTCTGGTCCTTGTTCTCACAGTAGGTTTCCCACCAGTCCTTAACATGGGGGGTAGCTTTGAGGAGTGCAAAAATAATCTTCTCTCGGTCTAAAAAGTCATGAACCGAGAAATATCCTTCTAACAGATTCAACCATCTATCTACGGCATCTGCGTCTATTTGACCCTCAAATATGGGAATGTCAAAATTTACTTGTACCTTAAAAGGAGTCGCGCCTCCAGAGTGGCTGCTGGATGCAGATGCGCCATCGGTGGGTAGTCGTTGAAGGATCTGAGCAAAGTTATCCATCATCACGTTCCTTTGTCTTTCGAGGGCCTCCTCGAGCAATATTTTGATAGGATCTCCTGCTCCCTCATCCTTCTTTTCGTCCCCCATGGGCGTCCGTCGAGGTTTGCGAGGCTGATCTTGCAAAGGTTTCACCAGATCGAGCCCTAGCTCCTTATACCTCGACCTCGTTGGGGACATGCAAAGAAGGATCGTGAAAAAGCAGACCGCTCTGATACCACTGATCCGGATTTATGCAGGAACGCAACAGAATAAACATATAAACATAAATACAGAGATGCAGCGGAAATAACACTTCATTTCATTAATATCAAAGAACTGAAATTTGCTTACAGACAGAATGGAAATAAAACTAGCTAGGGCACTGGTAGCTATCTCTGAGAAGAGATGTGGTGGCTACAGGCCTCTGAACTGAGTTACAATGAGGCTTGAGGGCCTATTTATTATTGAGAAACAATGGAGAACCCTCAACATCCCAAAAACCTAACCCTAGGAGATGAAGCGCCAAAACTATTGGCCCCGTTTGGGTAAATTGGTGTTTCAACTTCCCAGGGACGTAACTTTGGCATACTATCTCCGTTTGACGCACATGATACATCATTAGAAAGCTCTATCCGAGGACTACAACTTTCACCATGAATATAATTTTGAAATAGAATGATATTCGCTGGAGGCGCGATGCCCAAAAAACGTCGTTTAGGGCCTCAAAACGGCTCCGGAAGTTCAGGACCCGAAAAACGGCTAAAAATAGTAAATTATGCCGAAATTGAAAAACTGAAAGAGACAATGGTGGGGGCCCAAGTGGAATAGGTGGGTGGCGACCAATATCCACATGGATCACTAGTTTATGGAACTGATCAATATTTCCAACTAGTTTGGGAGTGCCAGTAATGAAGTTGATCTAGGAAGTACAGTCTAAAGATGATGACGTAACAAGAAGAATAAACTAGACTATACATTTACAGCAAACAAAAGAGGAAGTATACATCAGAGCACAACAACTACAAGAAAACATCAAGAAGTTGTTTGACAAAAGAACCAAGGCAAGTGATTTTAAGATTGGTGATAAAGTTTTGAAATGGGATTCAAGAAGAGAAGATAAGGGCAAACATGGAAAATTTGACAACTTATGGCAAGGCCCATATCTTATCCAATCTGCTATTGGAAACAATGCATTTTTTCTGCAAGAGTTGGATGGAGCTGAATACTTTGGAGATCATGTCAATGGCAGGGTTCTCAAGCATTATTTCTGTTGACTGATATTTTTAATTTCAAGGCTTTTTGTTCATTGTATATAACACTGGTTCTCAATTTGAAAAAAGGAAAATACAAAAACAATAAAAAAGAAAAGAGGGCAGAAATAAAATAGAAAGGTACAACCCCATACCAAAAAAGAGAAAAAATCTGAAAGTGTGCAAGCTTAAATGCCACTACCAAAAACAACACTGCTATTTTAGTCATACAGCCTAATCGTGACTAAGATAGTTTTCAATTTTTCTGCTGATAGGTTAGTGAGGAAGATTTGCCAAACTATTTAATCTTGGCTTATCAGTAGAATAGATTAGGATAGAAATATAATGGTTCAAACAAGCCTAAACCCTAAACCTGTAAGTTTGATGAACAATTGGTTCTTATATGCTCAAAATCCAAACCAAGAGAAAAGAAAAACAACTCTAAAAAGATCAAATCCAGAGCTGAAAGAAAGAATGAAGGATGTTTTTTGATTTTTAGATCTTAAGCCTTCACAGTTTGTTTCAAATTCCTGCCAATAAGTCTACGTGCAGCTTGTTTTTATGCCATAGGCACCATGGCAAATCAGAAAGTCTAAACCTGATTTGACAATGTTTTAAATTTCCGTTTTAGAAAGTAGAGAATAAAATTTGCCAGACAATCTAATCCTGGTAGATAGTAGCTTAGGTAGAGAATTTATGAGTTCAACAATCTAATCTGAACTCATGGAAGAAATAAGGGTAGATTTATATTAGTTTTTCCTGTTTTAAAAAGAATAAAATGTTGATGTTTGAGGTTTGCAAGTCCAAATGCACCTTATGAAGAAAAAATGTTAGGAAAGGTAGGCTGTGTAGGTAGAATGATTGGGAGAATTTGTTTGCTGATATGAAATATTGATCATAATTTCTAAAGCAATATGATCAAAGAAGAAAGGTTGTCAATGGATAAAGGCACAGGTCTAGATCCCAGAGATCAAATTCTGAAGTTCTTGACACCTCCAAGGAGCTGCCATCCCCAAGTGGAGCCATTGTTAGCCATCAGTAAATTTTGTCATAGAAAATGATGGCTAAAACAGGTCTGGAGCCTTCAAGAGATTATTTTCATAAGAAAATTACTCATTCTTGAAGTCTGTTGTTCCCTAACAGTGTTGTTCCCTAAAGTGTTGTTCCCTTCAAAAATCCACCAAGAAATCTACTTTTCCCTTCAAAACTGTTCTCTAAAGCAGCCCCATTTTCATCATTTCATAGCCCTCATTTCCCCTTATTTATCCTTCATTTTCCTCTAAAAACCCCACTTTTTCCTTCACTAAACATCCTCATTTTCCCTAAAAACCCCTTTTTAAACCATTAAAAAACCCTTTGTAATGGTTTAAAAACCTCTTTTTGGCTATCGGAAGCTTTAAAAAGCTAAAAAACCCTCTTTTTAATGCCTATATCTGCCCTTTATAAAATTTTGGCCTTAAGCCCCTTTGGCTTTTAGCCCCAGCCCCTTTCACCATATAACCTACGCCCGCGACTAGGCACTAGCCCCATCGCATCAGGCATTCTCATTGCATCGGCATTTCCACTGAATGCTTGCATTTTCTTTATAACCATCCTCGCTGATGTGATTAGCCCCTTATCTCTCCGCCCCTGGTCACCTATCCCCTCCACATGACTGTGGCTATGAAAAAGGCCCATCCTATCACGCCCCGACACATGTCCCCCACTACAGCGCTGTTGGCGAAGAAACAAGTCTTGCAGGCAAGACCCAGGTTCAGAGATTGGGGCCAGCAAGGGAATCCGCTGTAGTCTAGATCCACGCCGGCATTATCACCCTACTCTGGAGAGAAGTGAGTCTCACCCGAGGCATGCCGCTACCACATGCAGAAGGGGAATAGATCAATAGCAGTGGAAGGATTCACAACTCATTATTGACATATAATTGAGTGCATAAACAACATCATATACGCAAGAACATTCGAAAGAGTATACAGGTATTAAGCAAATAAAATTTTAAGGCATCACGAATATCATGATAAGACAACAACCTGCAAGTATATTAATAACCTTCAGCCAAATCCATAGTTACATCGCTTCCACAGGAAGAGCTTACAAGTCTATTACAGATGTCTCGTAAGACAGGAAGATAGATAAGAGAAGCCTAGGAACTATAGAGACATCATGCTCGGGAAATATCTCTCCTGCAGCATCCGCTTGATCCTCTTCAATCACTCTGTATTCGTCTCCCTTATTTCGGCCGGGTGACGGCTATTTATTCACCCGCCATCGCAACTGCTAGTTCCTCTTGCGTTCTTCTTCGGTTGCTTCCGGCTTCTCTCTTGTTGTCTACGAGTTCTGCTCTCTATCTTCTGTTGTATCTTCTCTTCATCTGCACTTATGCATCTGCTTTCTTTAGCTATCTCCTGTTCCCTCGCAACCTCGGTAGCTCCGCTACTCACCGTAGTTGCGACTTGGTTGCGGCTGCCATGTGTTGTTCTGCAACCCAAAATTCTGTTCTTTTATTCAAAATTCAAAACAAGGGCCCCAACAGGCCCCCACCACAGTTTCTTGACTCATCCCGAGTCAATCACAAATCACTGTTTCTATCTCCATCGCCCCACTGGACCCCGTGCGCTATTCTTGTTGTGCGCCTTCAGCCTACTGCCCAAACAAGGGCCCCAACTCGGGGACCTTGCTGAACGCTGGAGCCTTAAGCTCATTGAAGGTCGTCACAGCTTGCTGCCACCCTTGTAACAACGAATCTATCTCTGTTGTGATCCTGGTGACAGCTGCCTCCTCTACAAGCACCGGTATTGTCTCGAACACCGTGCTGATCTGGGTTTCAGCCTCGGCAGCTAGCTGCTGCATTGCCTTGGAGCTGAGTTGGAGGGGCGGGCGGCTCGCAAATTTCTTGTTTGGTCGTTGCTAAGCTAGCCTCTGTTTGTTGGATCTGGACCTCCAGAGTGTCTGCCTGAGCATAGAGCTGGTCCAACTGTGAGGGGTCTGTGGCCTCTTGGATTTCCTTCGAGAGTTGCTGCAGCTGCGTTGAAATGGGCTGAGTTTTCCAATCGCGTCCTTGAACCGACGCATCAGCTCCCATGTAGTTTCTCATTCTTTCTGCTTAATCTCCCAGAGCTCGAATAGACCCTTCTGGTCTGTCTGGGGAAGCTTAAATTCTCAGACAAAATCCTGCTTAACATCCGTGATTACTGGATTCGGATGGGCCTTGGACCACTTGATGAACCATCGCAACGCCCTTTCTCTGAGCGTGGTTTGGAACTCTATTAGCTTCCCTGCGTCTGGTATCTACCGAGCCCTCGATATGGCTTCGCAGAGATACCAATGTTTCTCCACATCATCATTACCTCATCCAGAGAATTCTGGATACCGGGTGAAAGACCCAGCCATATTTACTTGCGAAGGGGCGACCAGAATAAACCCTCCGGGTCCTGGCTGTGTAACTATACCACTAGGAAATACAATACTACTAGTGACACTGCTATTAACGTGCGTCGCTGTCGACAATGAACTACTATGAAATCGACGTAATTCTTGTAACTTAACGAAAATATTACTCAAAGGTTTATAGAGTACCAGGGGAAGGTAGGGATCCTTGCCGTGCAAATTTTGGGAAGTAGGACTACCTGGAGAGATGGATGCCACCCGCTCTTGAAACAACCGCTGCATCACGATGTACCATTCACCATCGAAACTTTCTTCGGGCTGCACACCTACATCGTCTTCATCATTCGTCATCTCCCTTTCTCTCTTAGCTGGGCTCCCATGCACCCGCCGCACTCCCACAGCGATCCCTTCCCTTTCCAGGGTATCCTCCTGAGTGTCCATAATTCATATCCTCTGAGGCGCCTCCTCTTGATTCTTCCTATTGTTTTCCCGTCGTTTCAATTCCCGCATCACCCTTTCTCGCCACCTATCGGTGATCTGCACCCGTCGATGTGCACGTCGCTCCCTCAACCTCCTTGCGGCCTCAGCATCCATTCCCCACTTCCCGCTTCACACTTCACGTAGCATCTATCCCTTCAGCCCTTCCCCCAGCACTGGAGGTTTACGCTTCCATGCTCGACTTTTGGAATTCCATCAGCCCTTCAGCCACCATCAGGGCCTTAATCCACAGCGGAATCTCCTTGAGCAACTTCCCTCTTAGCCCGGAGTGGAAGATAGCCTTCGCCTTCGAGAAGGATTGGTAGAACTATGCGGAAAACTCCACAATATATCCGTCGAAAGTGGTCTCTACCCAAAAATCGACCGCGCGGGTCAACTCAGTATCCAACTGATGCAGAGCCACCAGATCCGCGTGCACCCACTTGCGGTTTATCTTCCGCGAGCTATCCCTAGGTACCTTGGTCTTCAACCTCTACAACCAATTGTAGAGGTCACTAGGGAACTTTCCCTAGAGGATCTCGTAGGTATCACTGGCAGAATCCGAGAAAAGGACAAGATCCTTGAGCACCCTCTCCTTTTGATTTTTCAACTCCACTTGCTAAGCAAAAAAATACTCCATATGGTTATCCCACCATCTCTGTATTTCTCCTTTGAAGACCCTCGATACCATGATCTAGTTCCCCTCATAACATGCAGGGTCCCGACAACGGAACCATTTTTTGGCAAAGAAACAGGTCTCGCACGCAAGACCCAGGTTCAGAGATTGGGGCCAATAAGGGAATCCGCTGTAGTCTAGAACCACGCTGGAATTATCACCCTACTCCGGAGAGCAGCGAGTCTCACCCGAGGTGTGCCGCGACCACATGTAGAAGGGGAATAGATCAATAGCGGTGGAAGGATCTGCAACTCATGATTGACATAGAATTGAGTGCATAAATAATATCATATACGCAAGAACATTCGGAAGAGTATACAGGTATTAAGCAAATAAAATTTTAAGGCATCACAGATATCATGCATGCATGTAACTCGAATAATAAGACAGCAACCTGCAAGTATATTAATAACCTTCAGCGAAATCCATAGTTACATCGCTTCCACAGGAAGAGCTTACAAGTCTATTACAGACGTCTCGTAAGATAGGAAGATAGATAAGAGAAGCCTAGGAACTATAGAGACATCATGCTCAGGAAAGATCTCTCCTGCAGCATCCGCTTGATCCTCTTCAATCGCTCTATATTCGTCTCCCTTCTTTCGGCCGGGTGACGTCTATTTATTCACCCGCCATCGCAACTGCTAGTTCCTCTTGCGTTCTTCTTCGGCTGCTTCCGGCTTCTCTCTTGTTGTCTATGAGTTCTGCTCTCTGTATTCTATTGTATCTTCTCTTCGTCTTCACTTATGCATCTGCTTTCTTCAGCTATCTCCTGTTCCCTCGCAACCTCGGTAGCTCCACTACTCACTGTAGTTGCGACTTGGTTGCGGCTGCCATGTGTCATTCCACAACCCAAAATTCTATTCTTTTATTCAAAATTCAAAACAAGGGCCCCAACAAGCGCCCACCGTGCAACTTCTCCATCGCGCCCAGTCTACACTGTCAGATCTCATCCCCCTCATCCAATGGTTGATATTGCATATTGCGCAATTTTGGTGTCCAGAGTTTAACACTCCAAAATCACATGATACCGACAATATTGAAAAGGCCACGTGGCGTGATACAATTGGATCGCGTTTGATTCATCAAAAACCACTTACCACTTGAATCGAATGCGAAAACCATTCACGGTATTTCCAAACCCTCTCTTGCCCAAATTCGTGCCAGAATCCATTTTGAACCGGATTTTCGCCTGTTTTCCTCAAATAAGACTCCTCCACCAACATGATCACCCCCTCCGCACCGCTCCTCCACTCCGCCAGCCTCCTAAGTAATTTTACCAAAACACCAGAGGGTTTTTATAACATATTTTGTTGTTGTTACAGGTTTTTATCATGGTTTTCGGAGCAGAAACCTTGTCCTCAACACATGAAGGGACAGAGCCAAAGTCTTCCCTGTTTGAAGGCTAAAACATGAAGTAGAAGGCTGCAAGTCTTCATCAGATGATTTGATCAGTGCTATGTGAGCGCTGGTCATAACATTAAACCCTCCACCGTAACTAAAAAATCACCTCCACATAGCAAAGAAGAAGAATGGTGAAGGTAAAGCTTGAAGATCTGAAGATTTAATTAGAGATCTGAAGATTTAATCAAACACCAGAGATCTGAAGATTTAATCAATAATTCAAAGACTAAATACAGTGGATTAAAAGGTTTAATCATGCAGTTTGGGGGTTTATACACAGTATCAAGGGTCAAGTATCAAAAGTCGAGGATTAAGGGTCTAAACCTACAGTTAAGGGAGACAGGAAAAGGTAAAAGGCAGATGACAAAGCCAAAAATAGTAAACACAGTCAGCATATAAGGATTAAAGACTCCAGAGTGATTTTAAAGGCCCTAAAGCAAGAATCATGGCTTAAGCAATGTTTAAAGCCACCAGATCAGCACAAAATCAGTGAAGGAGCCTCTGAATGCCACATCATTGAGGCTATAACTCCTCAAACTGCCACCTACAAGCTTATTTCATTAAAAGAGTGCATATTAATTACACAGTCAGGAATATTTTTAAAAAGGCAGCTCAAAATTAACTACCAACCTACCTAAAACCCTCAAAGTCAACAAAAGCAACTAAAGGTGATGAAATTTAATGTAAAATTGATTAAAACAGAGATGAGCATTCAAAATCGTCTCTCTTAGGCCTTCCAAAGGTCAATAAACCATTAATCTGTATTAATTGAACAAATAAACCCTTCTTACACTCCACCTCCTCATTCTTCTATAAATACTTCTGTAGAAGACATTATAGAGGTTGGTCTTTGGATACTTGTTGAATGTAAATAGTTGTTGAAGCATGCTGTAGCTCTATTTTGTAATTGAAGACACATAAGTTGAGATGATAAGTTTGAAGCTATAAAGACCCACTGGACTTGAAGATTGTAACTAGTTTGAACATCAAATACATTAGCTGATTTATGGGATCCTGGTCTATGTCAATGGTGATGTGCTTCTCACTGTAAATTGTTATTTTCTTTATGTTTTCATTCTGTCCACTTTTCTCTGATAAAGAACAATAAATATAGATTAGGATTTACTTCTGAAAGTACCCTAAGTCTCATTGATAAATATTTATCCTTTATATTTTCTTCTAAATGTTTTTTTGAAGGTAATTCAATAGAGTATAACCAGTGAAGTGTTGGTAAGCTCATGTTTCCTGAGTAAAACTTGAGATATTGTCTTTGAATGTTCTAGAAAAGTCTGCTTATTAAAGTTGAGCTAGAGAATTTTATGGTTAGCCATGTCCTCTAGTTTATCTCCAACAGTTGCTTTGAAAAGTTCCCTTAAGAGTATGTTGAAATCAGGCTAGTTTAAAAGTGCTTACCTGATCTTAGACTACTTTTTATGTTTTTTCACGAATGTTTTCCTTTGAATATGCTGAAAGCAGGCTAAGTTAAAAGTCTTTACTTGATCTTAAGTTGTTCTCTGCTTTTGTTTTCTCTTGAAAGTATATCAAAAGCAAGCTAGTTTAAAAGTACTTACCTGATCTTAGGTTACTTTTGTGCTTTTCCCTTAAGTGCATGTCAAAAGTAGGCTAGTTTAAAAGTACTTACATGATCTTAGGTTGTTCTTTGTTTCTTCATGTATCTTACTTCCTTCACTTCATTTCTTACTATTTCATTTCATAAAATCAACTTAAAGAGATCCTTTGACATACATGAATTTCCCCATGGACCACTCTTGAACCTTGCTGTTAAATTAAACCCTCTTATGACTCCATAGCCTAATGGATTGATGTTTCTCCTTGCCTATCTTATCAGCTGAGCCATTCTGTCACTTACTCACACCTTCACCCTTCATATAGAATTCCTTCATCTCCATGTTATCCTACCCAACCAAAAACAAACAAAAAAGCCTAGTTCTTAATAACTAGCCTAATATCATACTCAAAGCCTTAAAGATCATATATTTGAACACTCATATAGAGAGATCCCTCTCTCAATCTAGGATGGCTAGATCCTTAGATTCCAAAGTGGTTTTGATGTAGGCTCTGTAGCGTTTGTACTTGCCAATATTGCAAACTACGAAGACCTAACACCAGCATCATCATCGGTAACAGGGTCCTCCTCCTCGATGCGGCATTCATACTCCTACGTTATGGCTTCCTACTCAGCAGTTGGCAGGCGCGGGGGCTTTGAGGCAGGTGTGCAGAGAATGGGAGCAACCGGGTAATCAACATCAAGTACACACGTCCAAAAACCCTGCGAGTCCATGATCCATACATTAGTGTCTTCCCCTGTGGTCTCTTGTACCGGAAGAGGCTCAGATTTGCGAGGAATAGGATGCTCCTGGTGCGCTAAGGTGGATTTCTTAGGTCCCCTTCTGCTCCTCTGAGTCTCCTGAGCTGGGGCCTCCTCCTCCTAGGTGCGCATAGGGCACTATGATGCCTCCCTGTCATGCCGACCAGAAGAGGAGTTGTCGAAGGATTCCAAGTGGTTGTCTTGACCTCACTAATAATGTCCCAGGAAGGCACCTCTTTGGCCTCCCCTGATGGTCCTTTGGCATTGACGTAGAGGCATGGGGGCTGGTGTACTCACTGATAGTTATGCTTCAAGGGAACTCTAAACAAAGGAGCGGGGAATGGATGTGCGTGAATGAGCACAGTGCAGCAGGGGGGTGCACAGATAGGGGGGGCGAGGGGGTTTCCCACTAAAAGCGCATAACCGGAGGGATCTATGAAGGCAAGGAAAATTAGGGGGGAGTGTGCAGCCTGGGGGGTGCGCAGTAGGGTAGGTGCCTGGTAGCCTGACGCTAGAATGGAGACGCGCAAGGGGGAAGGGCACACCTCTGGTGAAAAACTCAAAGGGTAATGAATAAATAATGTAAATAAATGATAAATTAGTTAATTAGTAATTAGGCTGAAAGGTAATGTCTGATAAGACATGACCTTTCATGAAGAGGCACCTACGTAGGTATATAAGTAGGAATCATTTGTAACATTCAATCAACTATTCATCATCTATCTATCTCATATCTTTTATAATACAATATTTGTATCCTCATGGATATCTTTGTATTCCAAGTGTTTTGGAGTATTTAACCTGAGAAGGAACTTTGTTCGCCTCATTTGGTATTAGAGGCAGTCAATCTTCTGGCCGCTCATCGCTGTACAGAGCTACGCTCCTTGATCCAGGTCTTTGACCATAAAAATCTTCAACCTTGTTGTCATTGTGACTCAAGCATTTGCTACAAATTTTGGAGTTTCTCCATTGTTGAGTTTGTCAGAGGCCTTTGGCCATAATAAAAAATTGAAAAAAAAGGAAGAAATACATATAAAATATATATATATATATATATATATATATATATATATATATATATATATATATATATATATATTAATAAAAATAAATAAAAGAGAGAAGGAAAGTTAACATAAAGGGGGAAATAAATTGAAAGGAAAAAAAAAAGATTTAAAAGAAAATAGTTCCAAAAGAAAAAAAAGAAAAAAAAAGAGATATATATAAAGAAGTACATATACCTACATACCAAGACAAATTAAAATTAAAAAGGAATAAGGAATAAGGAAGAGTAATTGCTCGTGGTTTACAAGCTCGTGGTTTTGGAAGCCCATGGTAATTTCCCATGGTATTTGCAAGGTAAAATAAGAAGTAAAGGAATAAAAAATCTCTTCTGAATGGTAAGTTTACTTTTACTTGGAGAAATACACATAAGTGGACATATATTTTATAGGTAAATATATGTGAATAGCCACGTTTCACTAGGGTTGTAACCTTTCAACAACAAAAAAAGAGTTAAAAAAATAAATTGTTAAAATAATATATATTAATTTAATTAATGAAATTATTAAAAAAAAAAATTGAAGGAATAATAACTTCATTAAAAAGAAGAAGAGAAAGTTAGGAAGGGTTACCTTAAAAACCCTAAAAAATCAATTCAACGGACAAAATGGAATCAACCATTGATGAAAAGGAAATTGAATCTAATTTGGAAAGGAAAGAAGGAAGATTTCCTGAAAATTATAGTATGTTTGTTTGTGCACTAATTAGAATTAAAGGGTCACTTGCGGGAAAGGAAGTTCTTATATCTATTGATCTTAATCAAGAGAATAATTATGTTAGTACTAAATGTGCCAATTAATTAGTTATCCCCGAATCAAATATAACGGAAACAAGTTCATTTCGCAAAAATGAAAAACAATACATGTAATGTTCCGAAATGGAAATCAGTAGCTTTTACACCACTGAAGAAATATTTTGTCAGAAATATGAACAAGGCTATTTCAGAGATGGACTGAAAGGGATTTTACCAGTTATTTCACCTCTAAAGAGAATATGAGAATCGAAGGCTTCCTGGCCCTTTCTCAGACTCTGCTTATAGCTATGCAAATATTTCTTCCTCCAGGAGGATCCTACTCAAAGGATGAGCTACAACAACATCTGAACTTAAATAATGAACAGCAACAACAATGAAATAATGCTCATGAAATGTGAGAAGAGTGTAAATCTGATGTATAAACTATAGCAGGAAAAGATATACAAACTCCTTTAGGAAAAGACTTCTCAAGGTGAGCTCAAATCAGCCTCAAGGGAAAATGTACATGCAATGGAGAAAACACTCTGCTACATAACCTAGCAACTCTATAACTGCACATTTTATAAGGGAAAATGACTGCAAACTGAAATATAGAATATGATATGACAATATGAGCTCAAATAAAGATAGGGGAGCAATATCTCAACCCTAGGAAATAGTACAATCACAATCCTCCAAGGGATTGGCTAAAATATATAAAATAGGAAAATGCCGGAGTTGTAGTGTAGCTGTTGCAACTCAAATAGAATACAATATAGGAGAAGGAAGTACATGCTGCAATAGACAATGATACCTCCTCCAAGGATCTCCAAAGTGAAAGGCTACACCTCTCACTGAAGATTGCACTCTCTAGTGCACCAAGTGAACCCCTTGTGCATGCCTCCTATGCAGATAACTCTGTAAGGGAAGGTGACTGCGCTGGGCATGAGTAGAAACATATGGCCCAATGAAAAATCTGCAATATGAGCTCCAAAAATCTCCTTTTCTGATTTCTTAGAGAAAGAAGGCCTCCTCCTCTTCAAAACTAACTCAGGAAATGGTGGGATGATGATCCCTCACTACTACCTCCAGTAACTCCAATGAATCTACTCAATAGAAACGTTGTAGCTGAAACAGATGGCTTTGGCCTCAAGCCTAGATTTGAGGAAGATGAAGATCAGCTCCTCCAAGGCTTCCCAATTAAGGAGGGAAGAATTTTGAACAGAAATATCCCTTGTGCTAAGCAGCACAAGCTATCTCAGTTGAACAACTGAAGAGAGAAACTCTAAATTCTCAAGCATGAATGAAAAATGGCTCTCCTTCACCTTTTTATGCAAGTAATGCTTCCTTTCCATGGACCCCACCCATTAGGGTTTCTCTCATCCTCTAATTTCCCTCCATTCAAAACTGCGCAGTCTTCTTGTGCAAGCTTCCCCTCTTGGGCACGTTGTTGACTTGGTCAACCATGGCCTAGTATTTTTCCTTTTGGCCCTTTTCACACTAGGGAATGTCAAAATTAGCCACTTAAGTGACTCTTTGCACCTTAGGAGAGTTTATTTTTCTATTACATGGGCTCCCTTACCCATTTTATTCCTTTTATTAAAATAAAAGCAAAATTAATGTTCCAATTACCTTATTGAAAAATTTGGAACATTACAGTCCTCCCCTCCCAAAGATTGCTTGCCCTAAAGCAAGTGTAAGGGTCGAATTGAAAAAGGACCCTCCACTCAAGGCATGGAGTATGAAATCTCCTCATGTAGATCCTCCATCCCCCAAGCAATCAACCAAGAAAAATGAGTCACCCTCCAACTAGGCAACTCCGGAAAGTACTCCTCCACCTTGTGCTCATGAGAAATAGGTGGGCTGAATTTCTAAACTTGGTAAGCTTCATAGCCTACCCCACGCTGTCCTCTTCTCCACTTATGATGAGTGTGGATTGAAATCTGAACTTGGGCTACAATAGTGTTTCCTTCAAGAGGCAAGATGAAGTCTAGATCCCCTAGGATCTCTCCTCCAACGCTGCAAATCAAACTGGCCCAAATCATCTCATATGTGATGAGTTGGAATTCATCGTCATAGGGAATCCAACTAATCATATGGCTCACCTCCAAGAGAAACCAATGTCTGAACATGGTGACCATATCATCTCCCATACCCCCCTTGGAGCATGTGCTGCAAAAAGAATGGGGGTCTCTCCTCCCAAAGGGCACATCCACCCTATGAGTTCCTCCCTCCTCATGATACACATGGAGTTTTTGCTGATATATGGCTGATGTGAAATGGTCTTCAATACAGACCCAAGCCACCCCATCAAACATGTAAACCATGAAATGCCTTCTCCAAAAATTCAGACTCTCTAAATAGCTCCTCCCACATGAAGGAAAGAGGTGAAGCCTGGCAATCATGGGCTGCCCATTGTTTCCCCTGAAACATACACCATGCAAATTGAGGAGAATAATACTCCCAATGGGCCTCTTCAACTCATGTCCCACTCTCTAAACAAAGCTCCCCATGCACCAAGAAAAATATGCAATGCATGGAAGCAAGTTGTCACATGACAACCGGAAAGTGGATCATTGTCCCACCAATGGGATCTGCGCAGTGAACTCCTTGCCTGCATCAAAATAGAAATTAACAAGTTCTTTCCCAGTCACTTGTTAGCTGCCACAATCATCTCAAAAGATGTATGTATGAAAGTACAAAATGGTGTAATTGGTGTACACCAAAAATCATGTGGCTTTCCCCCACAATCCACTGCTAAAATAGCCATCATATTTGCTGCAATAGGCCATGAGCATAACAAAACATAGTGTGCAAGAAGGAAATATCCTCCTTGATATAATATTTTTCTCATAAAAATAAGAGAGTGCCAAACATAAAGCAAATGATTACCTCCCTTATCATGTACTTTGGCCTTTGAGCTGAAATGGCTCAAGTGAAAAGTCCCCCTTACTGCAACATAGTAGGGGAGTGGTTGTGCCAACCATACCATCATCTCTTGGGATATGCATCTAGCCAAATGATGATATACATCCATTAGAAATCCCTCCCAAGTGGACTCCTCCATTAGTAAATGGTATGCATAAGAATGCATGGAAGAAGAATCCATGGTTGCTGCATGTAGGAGTCTCCCCTTGTGCTTGTGAGCCCAAGCCAAGAAGATCAAAACATAACAAAGGATGCTGCCATCCATTAATTCCCCATCCTAATCTCCTACATGCCTCCAAGATACATCACTTGTGAAGTGGTTTGAAGGACACTCCAGCAAGTAATCCAAGCTCTTAAGTGACAGTGCTGCTGGCATTTGGAGTAGGGCCACTGTCATCTCAAAGCTCCCTTCTTTGACATGAATCTTGCCAAAGACTCCTCCCATCATGTTGCTGAAAATGTAGAGCCCCTCCCATGAAGAAGGTGTTGCTTGGGCATCCAAGATCAAAGAGCAATCCCCTTGCACCATGTTAGTGCCTCCTCTTGCTCCTGCAACATCCAAACAAAATCTGAGCAACAAGAATGTTTGTTTCTCCTCCATACTTGCACCATACCCAATATGAAATGGGAACATAATGAGTGGTAAGAAAGTGGCCATCCCATCATGATGCACCCCTGCTCTCCTTTGCTCCATGGTGTAAGTATCCTGCCCTCCTCCTTTCCTCTTCAAATCCCATGAAAAGGAATAGGTCATATGTTGGCCAAACTCTCTCAAGAGCAACCAACGCAGCATGGCTTCTTGCTGCCCTATATCATAGATTTTCAAGAGGCTCACCATCCTCTTGCCTCCCATCCACATCCACTCAGCTCCTAGTGGATGCTTCCCACCATTCTGCAACTCGGCACCTCCCCAACAAGAGTTTCCATCATCCCAAAACAGATTATCACCTTTGCATTTCATGGGACATTGAAATGAAATCCTCTCTATAGTCCATTTCTCAAACCCCAACCTCATGTGTGGTGCATGACTCATCAAGGGTGTCTGAGAATTATGGCACAGCACAGTGAAAATTCCCTCCTCAAGACAATCAGCATGCCATAATGTACAATCCTCCATGATAGATAAAAACTCATGCATACCTTGGAGAGATTTGGAAGGATCTTGTGTTGCTGCAAGAGTCTCTTCCTCAAGTGTGCTGGCTGCCTCAATATCTGAAGATGAAGGGTGCTCCTCCATGTCTATGATAGCGCTGGTATGTGCCTCTTCAGCTGGTGGTAAGGGCTCCTCCCTCCTTTGACCAAATATTTTGATCAAGATCTGAGAAAAATCAGCAAGAGTGGAAACCCTTGCATGCCTCCCATGGCTGACCCACCAAATCTTTGCTTCTCCCTCAATGTGCAATGCTGCAATTGCTACAGCCTCTCTGTCTACTACAGGATTTAGTAGGAAGAAAGCCTCTAGCTTCTTCACCCAAGCCTCTGTTGCACATGTGGGTGACCCATCAAAAGTAGATAATAGGAATCTATTGCCTTTCATCCTCCCATGACTGTGGGGTCTTCTTTCCTCTTTCTGCTAAACAAAGTGTGAAAAATATAGAGTCTCTTGGAAGACCATAGGGTTTGCTCCATATTTAGCAAGATACTCACTTAGAATTTCGAATTCCAAGTGCTCTACATGCTTCTGCTTTGCCTCTCTGTGAGAATAGGAAGTGCATGGTCCTTCCTCTTCTCCTTTTTCTGTCTCCTCAACCTCCTTGGAGAGGTTGTTGCTGGATCTAAAATTTGATGAGATTAATCTCATCCTCTACATCATTATGGCCTCTTCTCCTCTGAAATTTGAACTTCACAGGCTGAGCCAAGTTCGAAGCTCTGATACCACTGTAATGTTCCGAAATGGAAATCAGTAGCTTTTACACCACTAAAGAAATCCTTTTGTTGGAAATATGAACAAGGATAATTTAGAGATGGACTGAGAGGGATTTTACCAGTTATTTCACCTCTAAAGAGAGGATGAGAATTGAAGGCTTCCTGGCCCTTTCTCAGACTCTGCCTATAGCTATGCAAATATTTCTTCCTCCAAGAAGATCTTGCTCAAAGGATGAGGTACAGCAACATATGAACTTCAATAATGAACAGCAACAACAATGAAATAATGCTTATGAAATGTGAGAAGAGTGAAAATATGATATATAAACTGTAGCAAGAAAATATATACAAACTCCTTGAGGAAAAGACTTCTCAAGGTGAGCTCAAATCAGCCTAAAGGGAAAATGTACATGCAATGGAGAAAACACTCTGCTACATAACCCAACAACTCTATAACTGTGCAGTCTATAAGGGAAAATTAGTGCAAACTGAAATATACAATATGATATGACAATATGAGCTCAAATAAAGATAGGGGAGAAATATCTCATCCCTAGGAAACAATACAATCACAATCCTCCAAGGGATTGGCTAAAATACATAAAATAGGAAAATTCCAGAGTTGCAGTGTAGCTGCTGCAACTCAAATACAATACAATATAGGAGAAGGAATTATATGCTGCAATAGACAATGATACCTCCTCCAAGGATCTCCAAGGTGAAAGGCTACACCTCTCACTGAAGATTGCACTCTCTAATGCACCAAGTGAACCCCTTGTGCATGCCTCCTCTGCAGATAACGCTGTAAGGGAAGGTGACTGCGCTGGGCATGAGTAGAAACATATGGCCCAATGCCAAATCTGCAATATGAGCTCCTGAAATCTCCTTTGCTGATTTCTTAGAAAAAGAAGGCCTCCTCCTCTTCAAAACTAACTCAGGAAATGGTGGGATGATGATCCCTCACTGCTACCTCCAGCAACTCCAATGAATCTGCCGAACAGAAATGCTGTAGCTGAAAGAGATGGCTTTGGCCTCAAGCCTGGATGTGAAGAAGATGAAGATCAGCTCCTCCAAGGCTTCCCAATGAAGGAGGGAAGACTTCTAAATGGAAATCTCCCTTGTGCTAAGTAGCACAAGCTATCTCAGTTGAACAACTGAAGAGAGAAAATCGAAATTCTCAAGCATGAATGAACAATGGCTCTCCTTCACCTTTTTATGAAAGGAATGCTTCCTTGCCATGGACCCCACCCATTATGGTTTCTCTCATCCTCTAATTTCCCTCCATTCAAAACTGCGCAGTCTTCTTATGCAAGCTTCCCTCTTGGGCACGTTGTTGACTTGGTCAACCATGGCCTAGTCTTTTTCCTTTTGGCCCTTTTCACACTAGGGAATGCCAAAGTTAGCCCTTAAGTGACTCTTTGCATCTTAGGAGAGTTTATTTTGCTACTACATGGGCTCCCTTACCCATTTTATTCATTTTATTAAAATAAAAGAAAAATTAATGTTCCAATTACCTTATTGAAAAATTTGGAACATTACAATACGACATAGGGAATTTACACCTAATTATTGGGGACTATTCGCTTGTCTCCCAATTTACCGTTAAAACCTTATTTTGTAACGATAGTGATATAATTCTGGGTTTGCTCTGGATGGAATCACTAGGGTCATTCATCCTTAATACAAAAAGGAAGTTTTTAACATTCTCCTACAAAAAGAAGAAAATAATGCTACAGGACGTCAACTTAAAGCCAAATTCAGTGACACTTGAAGACATTCAAGAAATTTCAAAAGTAATTTCTCAAGAAATTAAAAAGGCACATCAAAATATGCAATAGGAAATTGACGAAATCACAGCTAACAAGAATGAAGAAGTTGCTCGCCTTAAGGACCACAACGAAAAATTTCTAACACAAATTAAAAAATTGATGAAGGATAAGAAGTCGTTGGAAAAAAAGGTACAACAACTTGTTGAAAAAGAGTCGTCAAAACTGACAAATGTAGAAGTTCAACTTGCAGGAAAAACGAACATTGATCTAGTAAATGTCTCAGCTAAAGAGGACGACAAGCAAGTTGCAGAAGAAACACACTTAGATGCCAGACGAACGAGGAACATTCTAAGTGAAGGTTCTGTAACCTACTCATTAACATACTTGCTAAAAGAAAATCAAAGTCAAACCAGAAAAGCTCCCTATCGACATCCAAATCATGGGAGCAGACAACTCAACCGAGTTATGTATTCAGAACCGAAACAAGCTGATAGTCTGAAGAATACTAACGAATCATCGCCAGTTTCCAGTCATCGCAAGATTCCACAGAAGATTGATTTAGGATGGTCTGATCCATTCTCAGTGCGACAGTTTTGTTTGTCACTTAGAGGATCGTATCAACTTGTATCGACAAGGATGACTGCCCTGAGACGAGAAGATGTTCGTAGCAGGAAAATAAATTGAGGGCTTTCATCGAAAATATTTGAGGACAAAGCTTTTTGAGGGGAAGGCAATGTAATGAATAAATAATGTTAATAAATGATAAATTAGTTAATTAGTAATTAGGTTGAAAGGTCATGTCTGATAAGACATGACCTTTCGTGAAGAGGCACCTACGTAGGTATATAAGTAGGAATCATTTGTAACATTAAATCATCTATTCATCATCTATCTATCTCATATCTTTTATAATATAATATTTGTATCCTCATGGATATCTTTGTATTCCAAGTTTTCTGGAGTATTTAACCTGAGAAGGAACTTTGCTCGCTTCACGAAGATATTGACGCAAAAAAAAAATAGTTAAGGGGGCATAGAGATCTCTGGATACCAACAAGAGCAGCTTGAGGATAGCACAATGAGGAGGGGCCTCGCCTTTTGAAGACCTGTGGCACAAGCGCAGATGCTGTGCATTATTGTGACACACTTGCAAGTGCAAGCTGCGGCAGTTCTCATGGTGTGGCATGTGATTGAGGGTATGGAATTGGATCATATACATCATGAAACTCATGTAAATGATTGCAGAGGGGAGGTTCCACACCCGGTAAAATCTAGCGGTGCAGCCCGTGCGTGGGAAGAAACCGTTTCATAGGTGCACATCCTGTCACCCACATTCGAGCTTATATGAATATTACACATAAAAAAATTTGTGATATGATTGGTTGACTGGCTCAAATTCAAATTTGTCATGTGTGTGGGGATTCATATGCCAAAATTTGAGTATTTAATACAAATACAAGTTCATTTTTCACGGGAAGTAGAAGAGAAGGAATTCATGATATATATTAAATTGATAACCATATGAATATAAGAAAAAAATAATGAGTTATTATAGGGCTCACACAAGTTGAAGATATGTTGATAGCATGTGCAAGTCCAATTTCGCAAGTTATGCGTTAAATAGGTGGATGATACCAATATAGAGGACGCATCATTTTGTTTTCTCCAAGAGGTTAAGGATTTGTCATGAAATTATCTTGACATATTAAAGACATATTTTATAATTATTATGCAGAAAAAATATTCACGGGATCAAGTTATTATTTTACTATTAGAAAATAAAATGCATTGGATGGGTGAAAGCATGAAGATGAGTTACACTTTTGGGCCAAATGTGGTGATGAAATTTCAAGTTTTTCCTCTTTTATTGAATTGCATCCCTCAAAATTCATATAAGCATTGTGAATTTTGATTCAAAGTAAAAATACAATATGTGGAGAATTATGTTTTCTTCCTAATCAGATTTTTTTCAAAACAAAATAGTGTCTTATAATCTCTAAATTTTCCATTAAATGCAACATATGCCCTTGCAATTTTTTGCAAAAATTAAGAGGTATATGTGTGTCCACGTAACATAACTTAGTCTGTAATGTGTAATATATATATATATATATATATATATATATATATATAGAACATGGTCTACATGGAGAGAACTAAGTTTTTCATATTAAACAATTATTATTTTTATGAAAAATTATATTATTTATTAATTTTCGAAGTTGGCGAAGTTATATTTCAATTGCATTTTGGAGACACATGTGTTCACATAATATTTTTTCAAATCTTTAAATAAATTGAAAAACCAAGCGTAACCTTTTGAAGAGGACTCGTAAATGAAGATAGTGATATTTTTTGAATTTTTTTCATTGTGTATATTTTATGTTAATGTTTTTTTATACAGCCCCTTGGAAAATTTCCAAAAAAAATCAAGTGTTTTGTTTAAAAGAAATTAGATTAAAAATATAATATGAATTCAAAAGTGTCAAATTCATATGCCATTAGACAGAGTATTCTTTCATGAATCCAACATGATCAACATTGCCACTTAAAGACAATTTCTTCCCTAAATCCGCTAGGGTACAAAATAGGGTTGCAGAGAAATCAGCAGAAGAGGTGCTGAAATTGTATTTTTAGGACTTCAATAGCTCGATCGAGCACTTTAAACACTCAATCTAGTGCTTAAAATCAAAATTAATTGTTCTTAATTAAGCGTTAAAGTAACCCTCAATCGAGCGATATATGTGGTTATCCAGCGACTCGATCGAGCCATTGAAAAGTCTAACTCGCCAACCCCCTTACCAACTTTTATTAATTTTATTAATGGTAAACAATACGATTCAAGGGCTCGATCAATAGCATAGCTGGATCAAGCCTCTATTGTCAACAAATAAATTTGTGTCTAAATTTGATTGTATAAAAAAACAACAAACATTCATCCATACATAAATATTAGAGCGTGAAAATTACATAAGGTTTCAAAAAAAACATGGGAAATTGAAGATTTGGATCTACAAAATGAAATAAATTTCCATCTAGAGAGAAAATATGAGAGAAAGTTAGAGAAAGGATGAGAAAAAGACGTCAGAAATTGAGAGAACAAGAAGTTCATGCAAATACATGTAATTCAAATTGTCTCATTTCTCATATTACTTGCTCCAAATTGTATGTATTAGGAAATATGATTGAAAACCATAAACAAATGGAGAATGAAAGAATAAAACTAAGATAAAATAAGAATTCAAAGTGATACCATGTAGTCAAAAAATGATATGTAACAACAACTAAAGAAAACCACTTGAAACCATTCAAATGATTGAAAACCACTTAAAACCATGCAAATTATTGAAAAGTACTTGAAACCATGGTTTATTGGAATTTTTTGAAACCACTTGAATTCATGCAAATTTTGAACCTCCTATGAATTGTAATGGTTTAAGGTAACCCAAAAAAACTATGGGATTTAACCAAAGAAAACCATTGGAACATGATTTCCATATATTATTTACATGAATTACAATTCGTGGAAATATATTTACAAGAGGGATTAACAAAAATGGTTGTCACATAGGTTCTCCAAATCTTATAAACATTAGTTTGATTAATGTTTGATATCCCAAGTAGGAGTTAAAAGAGAGAAAATGTGTCAAGATCTAGAAGGAGCAAGAATATCCTGAATTCCAATCTGCATGAACTAAGAAGACATTCTTTGTTATATTTAACAACATTAAATTTTAGTAAAATTTATCATCATATATAACATTTAATGGTTATTTGAATCCTAAATGAGGATCCCTACCTTTGAAAACCTCCGAAGTTTCTTGTTTCAATTCTCACATGAAGGTTATGAGAATTTTTTAAAAAGAACAAATTTTTTAAAGACATTCAAAGTTTAGTGTAAATTCGTGCTTACACAAAAATGAGTGTATTATTGCATATAACTATAATGCAACATGGAAGACTCATGTAATTAATCAATATTAAATTCATAAATAATAAATGCAAAAGAAATAAATTTGCATGCATGTATTGATGATATGTTAGAAATGTTTACGATGTTAATCTTCTTAGACTATGGCAATTTAATGTTGATTAAATTCATCTAGTTGTTTCTCAACATATGTAACCGTGAAATTTATTGCAAAATATTATTCAAAAGTAAAAATATTTATTTTAAACTTTGCCAAGATTTGATGAAAATCATTGAAATCATAAAAGACATTTGATATCCATCTTTGCACATGCATAAAAAAGGTTCCTTCTAGATTTGTGTGAATTTATAGAAATAGACTTTGTTTTATATCATGAAATAAATTTAGCCCTTCAATTTGGAAATCACTAGCTTGATTTTTCAAGAATCTCCCATTCTCTCAAATTCAAAAGATTCACCACATCATTAAGTTCTTTATGTAATAATTCCCTCAGAAATATGCATTTAGAAATTTCCTATATAATAATTTAAACTTAATTTATATTAGTCTTTAGTTCAACAACCTTGAAAATTATTATATAAATGAGTAGATTTAAATAATTAACATTGGATTTAAATAATTGAAATGTTTGGTATATAATATATATGAAAAATAATATAATACTTTCCTTGTTACAAGAGGGACCACTTTTAGTTTGGAATATATATAGTCTTTTGAAGAAATACAAAAAATGTTTCTAAGAAGAACTGATTTTGAAAAAGGTCAAATGCTCCACTTAATAAATGGAGACAATATTCTTATGATCTATCAAATTATTTTTAAAAAATTGACAATATTGTATTTTATTAACCATTTATAGAAATATATTTAACCACACATTATCACTATATAATACATATTTCACACATATTTGCAATTAAAACGCTTTGTTTGTGCATTAGATTCACCTTGCGCACACCATAACTATTAACCAATTTGCTTTACTAAGCATTACAAGTATAGTAATTGAGGCTTATATTTTACTTTGAATTTTTTCACTCAAACATATGCTCACATAGTATAATTAGGAAAGAGGTAAGTGGTCCATCATCCACACATCATTTCTTTTCTTGCAAGGAGAAACCACCACATAGTGTAATTAGGGGAATTATATTAAAGGATCATGAACCACATATCCACCTACTTACAATTGAAACACTTTGTATGTGCACTAGATTCAACTTGCGCACACAATCACTACTAACCAATTTGTTTTACTAATCATTACAATTAGAGTAATTACTTTTATTTTATTTTGAAATTTGGCACACAAACATATGCTTAGATAGTATAATTAGGAAAGAAGTAAGTGGCCCATCATCCATACATCATTTATTTTCTTGCAAGGAACAAACATCACATAGTTTAATTAAGATAATTGTGAATGATAACCGTATATCCACATCAATTCACACTTTTTATGCTCACAATTTCACTTGGACACACATTCACCCCACACAATAATCTCACTTAAACTTTGTATAAATGGTATCCTCTTTCCGAAATCTTGGTACCTAATTTAATTAAACCTCTATTTTGTTGAACATCCTAAGTGAAGCAAAGCCTTTCTAAAAAAAATCTTAACTTGAACACACTAAATTCCCAATAGGGGCCACAAGATAATTTATAGTTCAAGCTAGGACCATGGCGATATACAACACATAAGTCGACATGGTTGTTATTCATATTGAAACATAGAAAGTCGTATTTTAGGGAGCTTAAAATCCTGCATCATCCAGTGAGAAATCTGGTACATGGAGAGAAACCCATGAAGGGGGTGAGGCCTAGTTGGAAAATTATCACAGACCTTCGTACTGTCTCCTGACACGTGGTAGGGGTTTTGGGTCCAAAACTGACAACCAAAAGCTGAGATTCATACATTCCCATTGGACGTAGGTTACTTAGTGGCCAAATATTAGGGAATCTTTCCCTGTAGGTTGACGTATGAGAGCACTTAAACCTGACGTTGATGTGATCTTGGTAAGGCTATTGGAAGTCTCACCAAATATTTTGGGACGTAGCCCTAGTATGTTTGGCCACTATAACCTTCTCCATACCTTGGTTGGTTTTTTAGTTGTTGGAAGCGTCGCCAATGACATTTATGATGTGGCTCTATTACCCTATTCTAAAATCTTTAGAAGGCCTAGTTACTACTTGAGCAAAAGGACGTTAGGTCTTTTTAGGAATTTTTCTATTATGCAAAACCTCAGATAAACCTTTTTTTCTTCTTTTTTCACACATTAGAATTAAAGGGAAAATTAACCATTTATTTTTTTCTTTTTCTTATGTATGTGATTCATTTGGTTTTCCTAAAGAAAATGTATGTGTTCAGGCATGCTTACAAATGCAACAGCCTTAGGTGTTGTTGATTTATTTCCTTTCTTGCCAACTGATTTCTTTCTCAGAATAGAATTCTTGTCATTATTTACATGGTTCATAGGGATTATATCATCTTCAGGTGCCTCCTACATACAATTCACATCATCATGAAAATTATTTTTCCTTTCATACGTTTTGAATGCTTTTACCCTTCGTCATATTTTGAATCACCCTTTTGTTGACACAGGGACCGATACTTTTACCGACTTGCATTCGATCCATGTTTCCCTAGGCTCAAAACAATTTTACTTTCATGTTTCAATGTATAACCCTTGTTCCGTGTGACTAGAACCTTATGGTTTCCAAATTGATTTTAATTGATTGAGTATGAATGCTTTTACCTTTCGTCATATCCTGAATCACTCTTTTTGTTGACACTTGGATCAATACCTTTACTAGTGCACTCTTCTTCAACGCATATTTCCCTGATATCGAAACCCTTTTATTTTCATGTTTCAAATTATAACCCTTGGTCAATGTCAAATTCTACTACATAGTTTCCAACTGGAAAATTTTTTATTATTAAACTTTTCCTTATGGTTTGTGACTAGAAGCCTAGGGTTTCCAAATTGATTTTTGCTGATTGAAGAGGAATGATTTTACCTTTCACCATATTTTGAAGAACCTTTTTTGTTGAAAAAAGGACCGATACCTTTACTTGTGCACTCTTCTTCGACCCATCTTTCATTGAGCTCGAAACCATTTTATTTTCATGTTTCAATTTATAACCCTTGGTCCATGTCAACTTCTGCTACCTAGTTGACAAATGTCAACTTGTTTTTCATTTAAATTTCCCCTAGGGTTTGTGACTAGAACTGTTAGGTTTCCAAATTGATTTTTTTTAGTGAGGAGGAATTATTTTACCTTTAATCATATTTTGAATCACCATTTTTGTTGACACGGGGATTGATACCTTTAATGATGCACTCTTCTTAGACCCATTTTTCCCTGAGCTCAAAACCCTTTTCTTTTCATGTTTCAACTTATAACCCTTGGTTCATGTCAACTTATGCTACCTAGTTTCAAAGTTTCAACCTATTTTTCATTTTAATTTTCCCTAGGGTTTGTGACTAGAACATTAGGGTTTGCAAATTTATTTTGATTGATTAAGTAGGAATGATTTTACCTTTCATCATATTCCGAATCACCCTTTTTGTTGACACAGGGACTGATACTTTTACTGACCCGTGCTCTTCTTTGACCCTTCTTTCCCTAAGCTCGAAACCCTTTTATTTACTTCTTTCAACTTAGAACCCTTGATCCATGTAAAATATTTCTACCTAGTTGTCTGTTATCAAATCATATCATGACTTCCACCTATTTTGATTTATTAGATAAAAATTTCTAGATTTACTATTCACTTGTCTTATGATGATGATTCACTTGACTTACAAGTATATTATGTATTCCATTATGGAGGGATGGAAATTGTAGAAAATCTAACCACAAGATTCAATATGATCTTATGATTTACTAAAACAATATACTGAATCCCTTCTACAATTTGTGGAAACAAGACACGATCGCACAATCACATAAACAAGAAAGAGAAAGAGACAATCAATCTCACAACGCAATATCTATCTGGGGAAATCATGTTGCCTAAAGCCCTGCTATCTATATATTGTATAAATTCAAGGATCATGAGACACCACAATGCTCTCTCTCACAAGAGAAATTTTGCACTCTGCCAACTATCTCACACTGATATAGGAAAAATTGGACAAATACTTAGCCAATTCTCTGCCTTTCTCACCCATTCCATGAGGAATTAATGCCATATTAAATAGGAAAATCCATTTCCTTCACTGCAAAATCCATCCAAGGTCACCAACTGACCTGTACAATTTTCTAATTATACAAATAATAGTTATTTTCCCTTTAACCTCTATGTCAACTGGATATTCCTCATAACTGACATGAAACAACTATTTATAGTGAATTAATCACTCATTGTGAATTAAATCATATTTAATTCACTAGACCTCTCACTAGCTCATCACTCAGTTAGAACTAGTTAAATTGATTTCAACTCAATTAATTGAGTTAACTAATTACAACTCATGCATAATCGCAAATAGAACCCATTAAATCCTAGAATCACTCTATATGCCTCCTCTCTAACCCTAAAATCGCATTTCCTAAGCTAACTCAGTCATTCTGACTTAGTTAACTAATACAAGTTGTTATGAGATGAAATTACAATTTCTCTTCCAATTTAATTAAGCGGAAATTAAATTACAAGCCATGCTTTGGGGTGCCATTTCTTGGTTCCATTTCAACATAAATTCAACAACCACATGAGGGAGAATATGTGTCCCATCAAGCTAATCAACCAAATGATGATCAAGATGTGCCCTATGGACCTGATCAACCATTAGAGGAACATGTGCCCTATCAAGCTGATCAATTGTTAATAGGGGAAGAACATATGCCATGTCAAGCTAATCAACCAATGGAGGAAGAATATTTTCCCTATCAAGTTGATCAACCACTGGAAGAATGAATTTCTTCCTCTCAAGTTGACAGGATAATAGGGAGTTAGAGTGGTTTGGAAAGGGGTAGACTGTTTGCAGAAAAATTGGATGAAAACACCATAGAGGACCTTGGGGAGCCTATCCCTTCTCTATTAGATACCATGTCAATAACATCAATCGCAAAAATTTTGAGAAACATTTATTTTTTCACAATCTTGGATACTACATGGGTTAATCAAACATAAGAAACTAAAACATGCCACAAAGATTTTGGGTGTACAAGATGCTAAAAGAAGGAAGACACATATTAATGTCACTAAAAATATATCAAAGGCATTCACTATGTTTGTAAAATCAACAAAATAGGATGTTCAAGCTACGTGCAGGACAATTACAACTCGTATTGTTGTACCAATTACATCAAGACAACAAAATTTGTAAACAATGTCAAAATTTCTCCATGTCTCGAGAAAAAAATTTGCATAATCATACCAAATTCAGGGTTCGAGTGAATGAAAATGATGAATCTGCTTGTTGGGATATATCACCAAGAAACCCTACCAAGACAAGCTTACAACAATAATCAGAGAATTTATGTTAGAATTTTGGGAGAGCCATTCTTGTGTTGTTCTAGATAGAAATCATGTCATATGACATCACATAGGTAAAGGTAAGTATGTGGAACATGCTAAGCACATTCTAGAATTGACAAAAGTTGCAATGTTCAATGAATTACAAGAAATAAATCTCCATGTGAATATATCCAGAAGTATTTTTCAGAATTTTAAGCCATGGTTTATTATGCCTAATAAAATCCATGACATGTGTTGTTGTTGACATCATATTTAATTTTAGCTTCATTATGAAACTTTCTGGGAATTTTACAGGAAGAATTGTCACAGTGACCCTCCTCCTCCTACAATGTGTCATTTTGTTTCATTAATATCATGTAGAAGGGAGCCAAAAGAGTTGTATTACAAGAAAATATGTATAGGTGGGAGAAATGTATTGAATGTGGTGATTTTTCATTGTTCCATAAGAACTTTCTTATTGATCCCAACCAGTATGGGATGTCAGATGTCACTATCACATGGAAGCATTATGAGTATGTCATGAGAAATCAACCATCTTCTTCAACTATTTCGCCTAAGAGGATCAACTATGTTGAGGATGAGATTCATATTTCACAATTCATGGGGGCCTTCCAAAACCAAATTTATAGATATATAAAATAATCACACATGTATAGGTGTCAAGTGTCTAAATTTAATCATTCTCGCAAAGTATTTCAGCCAGACACAATATTATCAGTCGTGAACTTTTCTGAGAATTACACATTTGATCCTTAGATAAAGATACAAAGTGAGTATTATCACTCATACTAAGAGTCCATATTCATACATGTTA
This sequence comes from Pinus albicaulis, assembly GCA_034641835.2. Lineage (NCBI taxonomy): Eukaryota > Viridiplantae > Streptophyta > Pinopsida > Pinales > Pinaceae > Pinus > Pinus albicaulis. The sequence goes on from CM076574.1 coordinate 1,306,692,159, forward strand.
TGTATAGACATACACAATTGAAAATTGATAGTAGGTATAACACTGATGAGTCACATTGATAGTAGGTATAACACTGATGAGTCACATTGATAGTAGGGATAACACTTCTACATGATGTGATAGAAGTATGGTAAAGAAAAAGACCCTTGAAAATACATATATTTAGGAGATGTATCAATCTGAATAAAGGATGTCGATGCCTATAGGAAGATGTCATGGTGAAAGATCATCACTAAGGTAACTTTTCATTTAAAAATTTTTATGTGTATGTTTATCTGGATAATTTTATGTAGGGTTTCCAACAATATGGAAGGATGCAAGATCCTTGGGAGATGGTTCAAAGGAACACAACATGGCATAAAGGTGGAACAGATGTGAAATATTGATGAATCAATTTATGGTAGATGACATGACTCATGGATGAAAGTGATAGATGATATGTGACCTATGGAGCTAAACTTGAAGATTCCTCACTATCAAAATCCATGGCATTGAGGAGAGGAGTTCTTCATGAGTAGCTGGGTGTTTTCATCATTTTTGTTGTAGGTATTTGGTTAAGAGGGAGCTTGGTATTGAGTTTCTTACTTGGAAGAAACTTGAAGTATGTCTGTCCCGAATTAAAATGAAGTGACAGATATGATTCTCTAAATTCTTATGTCATGCACTAGACTATGAATAACAACTGTAAGCCATAGTGAAGGCCACGAGGAGAGAATGGATAGGCACATCATTCTGGCCTTCACCTGGAAAATTACATATTGTTTTTTCAACAAGATAGATGAATAAGAGGCTAGAGGGACCCATAAATCCCTTTAGTAGGAATAAAACCACTTCTTAATATGAATGTGGATCAATGCATCTAGATAGGGTCAAGATGAATAAACCACTTCTTGGTGTGAATGTGGGTCAGTGCATGTGGATGGGGTCAATTTGACCAAATCAACAACGCAGTCATGGAGGTAGTGGAGAAAATGGAGGGTAATGCAGTCATAATGGAGGTTAGTGGCCATGTGTGTAGCATCATTATTATGTAGGACCAAGAGGGTGAGGGATCACAAGCATATCAGGAAGGGGATGGCAGCCATAGAAATCATTATGAATATTGTTTATGAATTTATACACACTTCAATTGTTTAGCTAAGTCTGTTGTGTTGTTTAGCACACGGGTGTTTCCAAGTGAAAATCCCACACTTATCCTCGAGGGACTTTGATTTCCCACTCATGAAAGGTTCTTGAGCTACATTTCATCATCAATAATCAGGCCAATCTTCAACCCCTATCAACAGCACAATCTCCTTCGGGAATTGTGCAATCCAGGAGGGAAAATCTATTGGAGGAGCAATAACCCAAGTTTCATAGCTTGGCATCCAGGGAGGGGAGCAGCCCTTCATCCAGGAAGTTTATTGTGAGGAGTAACAACAGATTTCTTATTAGTTCAACCGCCTCCCAGCAGTGTCCCAGCTACACTGCATTACTCAGCCCTAGGGCTTCATTTCCAGTTATTTTCATTTCTGGAAACCTTTTTTGGGTTATCTTGGAAAAGTGCTAGAAAGCTCCGATCTCTGATCCCAGCTATTTCTGAGCACCCAATCAGTATATCTACGCAATCCTAGTTTCTAGCAGCTGTATTTTCTAGTAGGACTACGCAGTGCCAACTTTCCAACAGTTGTTGCAGCAACAACATATCATGTGTTGAGGTTTAGGGCCATTTCAGGATTTTCTGTCTAGCTTGAGTGTCTTTCCTTCAAGCACTTTGTACTTCATCTATGCTATTGAATGTAATAAAATGACTCAGCTAATATACTCATATTTTTGATGTAATGATGTTTACTACAATTTGCAATTTATTGTTCAATATTACTATCTATTCTATTTTGGGATATTACAGTGGTATCAGAGCATAATCTTGGCTTAGCCTGTGGGGCATTTACATCTATGAAATCTGAAGAAGAACCTCTTACAAAACGAGAGAAGCAGTATATTAATAGAGGTCATAAATTTGATTATACAACCAACAAAGAAGACCACATCTAAGAAGAAATAGAAGACAAAGGCAAGTCTCCAATGTCGGGAGAAATGGATGAGAAAGAGTTTCCAAAACTTCTTCTCCAATCTATGTAAGATCTTGCCAGAGATATCAAGGAGTTGAGAGTGAAGAGACAAAGGGAAAGCCCAAGATGGTTGCAAAATGGAAAAATTTCTGGTACTTCACATCATTGGTGTGAGAACCCAGTAGTGCAGCAAGCTTCAAAACGCTCCACTATGCCTACCTTCCTAGTAGTAGGAAATGGGTTGGAGGACCACAAGAGCAGAAGGCTCTCAGCGATTATTTTCTAGAATAGGAATCTTAGTCTCAAAGATTCAAGGAACATCTGAACTTCCAATATTTCTGCCAGATCAAAGATAACAGAAGACCCCATAACAACAATAGAGGTGGAGGGTACATGCAGAACAATGATCTGCATTGTACTATGGGTAGATTCTTTCTTCTTCTGCATATGGATATTTCACCGGGAGATTGGTAGAGAGATTTGACCGAAGAGATCCAGAGATGCACTTTGTTGAGCTAGCTAAGCTCAAGCAATCGGGAAACCCAGAGACTTATATCTCTGAGTTCCTAAAAATTTCCATCATGGTGCTAGATCTGTCCACAGCAAGGAGGCTATACATGTTCATTGATGGACTAGCGGAACCTTTGAATGGGTTAGTAAAGTCCACTAGACCAGCTACGCTCCAAGATTCCATTGAGCGGGCTAGTGACTTACAAGGTTATTTGTGTGGGGCAAGTGCTACATTCCAGCAAAAACCCACATTACAGTCAAAGGGGAAAGATATGAAGGTTCCACCCCCAAAATGGAACCAAGGAAAAGGACCTATTAGTGATGATATCCAGATATATTTGAGGAGGAGGAAGCTTTGCTTCACTTTCCAAGAACCATGGGCACCAGGGCATCGATGTGTTGCTGGAAAGGAACATTATATTGAAGTGTTCTCTGATAGTGAAGAGGAAGCATAGGAGGATCTAGAAGGGGACACTAGCACTGTGGCACCAGGAGAGGATCCACCACCACTAGGAGGTGGAAATGGAGCATTTTCTCCAACTGGAGGGGGCCTTGCAGCTTTGCAGGGATTTCCCAAGTATCTGACATTGAGAGTCTGAGGCATAGTTCAGGGGCACTCGGTGTCAGTATTGATAGACAGTGCGGCTACCCACAATTTTATTGATACCCAAATGTGCATAGGAGAGGCATACCCACAGATGATTTTGAAGGATTCTCAGTTTTCGTTCCAGGAGCTAGAACCATGCAGTGTGTGAAGTATGTTCCGAAATTGACTGTAACTTTGGGGACATACACATTGACAGATCACTTCTTTGTGGTCGATATTCCTGACACCAATGTGATATTGGGTGTACAGTGGTTGATCACAATGAGAAAGGTCACCACGGATTGGGAGAACTTGGAGATGGAATGAAAAAATAAGAAGAGTGGTAAGCACCAAATGATCAGGGACATGCACACCTATCCACCTTAGGTAGTCTCAACACATAGGATGGAGGTTAATTTGCATAGAGGAGACATAGAATTGGGAGTAGTGTTGATAAGTGGTTGTCATTGATGTCAACCCAAGCAGCACCAGGGGCTACCCCAATCTTGCATGGGAATTTTGACCTACAAAATTACTATATTCTAGGTCAAGACGATTTTGTATGGTTTCTACTTATTGAGATGTTTCCTTTTATATATGGCATGCCATGTAATTCTTCACGGTTTGAGAGATATTCATGTTTGAAGTTTGTAACCCCAGTTAGTGGGCTAAAACCCCATGGGGTTGTGGCTTGGGTCATTGAAAAGTCAATAATTAATAATTTTTAAGCTCCTAAAATCCCTCTTGTGTTCACTTGTTGAAGGCCCTCTCAACCTAAGCATTTATATAAATTGGGATCCTCATATCCTCCTCATGTAGGGATTTCGCTACCTGAAATAGGTCATCATGGAATTTGCGCTCTAAATTTTTTGCTACGAAGGTTCAGAAGCTGAAATATTTATGAGGTGAAGCCGAAATCCTGAGGAAGCTCCTATAAAAATTTTAGATCAAGGTGCGCTATATATTTGGAGATATGATCTGTGGAAGTTAGTGTTTTTGCAAGCTCCTGAACTTCATCTCAAAGAAGTGACCTTGGGAAAATCATCATAAATCTCTCTCTGAGTTTTGGATTGGAATTCCATAAAAGGTGGTAGATAGTGCATGGAATCTAGTTTTCTCTGTATCAATTTCAGATCCGAATGAAGAAACAGTGACACGTGGAATGTTGTACAATTTCGTTATACTGAACTAGTCCATAATTAGGTCATTGTGAGAGATTGGGAATAACTCTCTCTTGAAAACTCCAAATTGGGTCAGACCTGTGGAATTGGAAAGAAGACTCAGAGGAATACTATAGAACAAAAAATCACATATTGGGGATCTGAAATAACAGAGATACACTAGATTCAATATCGAGATCCTAGAAGGTAAGAAAAAGCTAGATCATGTGTTGTCAAGGGCTGCAAAGGACCAGAATTTCTAAGAAAGAAAAGCATAGCAAGGTGCAGCAGAGGGTAGCATGACAAGAGAAGCAATCAAGGTATAGAACAGAAGCAAGAAGTTCACCACATGAAGTCTTCAAGTGGGCAGCACTGCATACAATCATTATAAAGGGATCATTGTACTAAGTCATTGTAAATGCATTATTGTAAAACTTGTACATGTCTATCTGCCAAGAGTTGAAGAGAAAGTGTTGGGAGGTCTAGGATCATCATTAGGTGGTTGTGTCATAGTTGGGTTTATGGTCTAGTGTGTCTTCTTCTTCTACATCATTCTATATCATTGTAAAGTGGACCATTTTCCCTGGTATGGGATTCCATTCTTCTTTTATTCTTTTATAGGGTGGTAGGGTGGTGCTAGGTTAGTTCATGAAGTCACCAACAGGTTAAAGCCTGTGAAAAATTTAGGGTGGTAGGATGGTGCTAGGCTTGTGCATGAAGTCACCAATAGGTTCAAGCCTGTGAAAACGTTAGGGTGGTAGGGTGGTGCTAGGGTGAGTTGTAGCTCATTGGGTGTTGGGGCATCTGTTCAGTTGACTACTGAAGAATCTCAGGCATTGGAGCATCCATCTAGTGGGAGCTGGAGAAGAATGCTTTTCTAGTTTCTAGGAATTTTGAGCTTTATTTTCAATTGAATTTGAATATTAAAGAATTATTAGAAAATAATTCAAGTGGGTTTTGTCCCAGAGAGGGTTTCCACCTTAAAAATTGTGTGCATTTGTGTTTCTTTTATTTACTGCTATAATTGTACAAACACTGATAATAATTGAAGATTAAGTAATGATATGAAAGATTAATAATAATACTAATTGAAAGGAATATTGATTCACCCCCCTCTTTGTATTTCCAACAATTGGTATCAGAGCTTGGTTCCTTCAATAGCAGTTTAATAGTTGTAAGGAGGTCATGGAGCATACCAATAATGGTGTACCTCTGTTCAATGAAAATAATTATGCACTTTGGAAAGGAAGAACGGAGGTCTATCTCTTGGTGCAAGGTTACGAAGTATGGGACACTATTCAAAATGGCTTTACACTAACCATGTATGAACAAGGTAAGAAGAATTTGGTAAATGATGCAAAAGCAAAGAATATTATTATCAATGGACTTATTGAATCTACTTATCATAAGGTGTTGGGTTGTAAAACTGCCAAAAATGTATGAGAAAATCTTGAGAATATATATGCAAGTGACTCAAATGTTAAATAAGCAAAGCTTCAAATCTATAGAGAAAAATTTGAGCAACTCAGAATGAAAGAAGATGGCAACATTGTTGCATACTTCCAATACGTTGATGAAATAACCAACACTCTGGAAGGATTGGGAGAGCCAGTTGACGAGAAGACTATTATACAAAATATTCTTAGAACATTACCAGGGATATTCAACCCAAAGGTATCGGTCTTAGAATACAGTGCAAATCTGGACAAACTCAGAAAAGAGGAATTACATGGAGTTCTCATAGCATATGAAATGAGACTTGATGAATAAGAGGGTACTTCGCATCTAGAAATTGCGTTCGTTGCATCTAAGAAAACCGATAAGGACAAACAACCTTCAATTGAAAAGACATGCACCTGTAAGTGTGAAGAAAAGGAAGATGATGAAGAAGGTCTTTCATATGAAGAATATGCTTACTTTACGATAAAACTAAAAATTGGTTAGGGAAAATTCAAAGGTAAAATTCCATCGATATGTTTCAGTTGTGGTGAGGTTGGGAATTTCGTAGAAAAATGTCCAAACATAAGTGAATGAAACTCAAAAGGAAAGAAATACTTTAAGAAATTCAACAAGAAAGGCAAAAATAAAGGATCCAAAAGGAACTTTCTCTCTAAAGAAGATAGCTCATCATCTGATGAAGACAGTGACAGCGAAGAAGAAGCCAATGAGAGAATATTGTTTATGGCCAAGCACAATAAACAAGAGTTATCAAACAACAAAGAAGAAGGGTTGACCATAGAAGAATTTTTTAAGGAGGAAATCAGGCTTGTAAAATAGCTCAAGGCTCATAAGATCTGTTGCAATACTCTTGAAGAACAAGTTCAAGGTCTCAAAATTGAAGTTGAAGAACACAAATGTATTGAAAAGTCACTTCAAAATAAGTTGGAAGAAAGCAACCAAGAAAGGGAAGCATTAGAAGCCAATGTAGTCTCGCTACGTAAGGAAGTGAAGAAGGGAAAAACTAGCCAAAACTATGCCAACGGCTCATAGGCATTGGAAGAACTCATCAACAATCAACGATCTTACAACGACAAAACTAGCCTTGGTTACAAAGAAGAAGAGGTAGGACCTTCTACAACAAAATACAATGAACCTATGAGATCTGACATGCATGTAGACTTCATTGGACAATATTCACAAGAACATCCTTGGAAGATGATTCCTCGATGAATATTTCCATCCAGGTACCAACATATTTTTCATGGCTATTTTTATTCATGTCGAAAATTTGGTCATAAAGCTGTAGAATTTCACACATACCCTAGGAACCAATACAATTCCATGAGATCCTTCAAATATGAACCTCCCAAGGCTCAACGAAACATCAATAGATTTTAACTTTAAGAAATAATATGGAATGTTACAAATGTCAGAACTTTGGACACATAGCCAAAGACTGAAGACTTGAAAATCCTCCAGAAGAATATTTGAAGCCATAGAACAAATGAACATGGAAGAAGAAGAAGACTGATAATTGTGCTCTTGCCCTCAAGGCTCAAAACAACAAAGATGTATGGTATGTTGATAGCGGTTTCTCAACGCATATGATTGGAGATAGAAAGAAATTTGTTTCTCTGAAAGAGAAGAAGGATGGAACTGTATCATTTGGAAATGATGGATCTTCAAATTTTATAGGATCAGGTACCGCCACTCTCGGAAGCAAAGATGTTCTAGCCAAGAATGTTCTATTTTTTGAAAACATGAATCACAATCTGCTCAGTGTTGGACAAATGTGTGATCAAGGACACACAATGCTATTCAACTCCACAAAATGTGAAATTAGGAAAGGCGGGTATGGTAAAATTGTGGCTACAAAAAGTCGAGCTCTAAACAACATATATGTTCTGGATGAGGCAACTAAAGCATGTCTACTAGCTAAAGAAGATGAAAGCTGGTTATGGCACAAACGAATGGGTCACATAAAGTTTGAAAATCTTGTCAAGATAAGCAAGAAGGAAGAAGTATGAGAAATGCCGAAAATCTCAAAACCTTTCAACACACTATGTGAGTCCTGTCGGCACGACAATCAGACAAAATTCCAATTTAAAACAAAAGAACACTTTGCATCACAACCATTGGAATTGATACATACTCATCTATGTGGTCATTTGAGAACAAAAGGCTTAAATGGAGAATTATATTTCATGTTAATGATAGATGACTATACCAGGATGACAGCCATTAGTTTCCTAAAGAAAAAATCTGAAGCATTTGAGTGCTTTAAGATCTACAAGGAGTTGGTCAAAAATGAAACTAATTTGAAAATCAAGTGTCTAATATCAGATAATGGTGGAGTATTCACTTCCAAATTATTTCAGCAATACTGTGACGAAAATGGAATAAAAAGACAATTTGCAATAGCACAAACACCTCAGCAAAATGGAGTCACTGAAAGAAAGAACATAACCGTATAGGAAATGGGTAGAATAATGTTGAAGGACTCAAAATTGGATGAAAAATTCTGGGTTCAAGCAATTGATACGACGGTCTTCATTATCAACCCAAGTCTTCTCAGAAATAATTGCAACAAGGCCCCATATGAATTATGGAAAGGAAAATCAGCTAATGTAAAATATTTCAGAATCTTCGGAAGAAAATGTTATATCTGTTATCACTCACATCATTGTGTCAAGTTTTTTTATGATCATGGGTCAAAATAGGGTCTTAGGAGTCATTTCTTGAATTTGACCAAAAGGGAGTATTAGATTTTTAGGTTTGAACCTTCCTTAGTGTTAAATAAATTCATTTTAAAGGTTTTTCATGTCAAGTCATTCATCATTTCATAATTAATTTCATTTCCCTAAGTTTTTTCATCAAAATTGTCCAATTGAAAGAGTTGCCACCCATTGAAAAAAGTCATTTTGCGCTACGAAAGAGTTGTCTTTTCGTAGCGCAATATGAAGTAAAACTCTGTTTTCTGATTTTGAGTAGCCAACTTCAAAGGAGGTTTATGAGAAACAACAAATGTATTTTAAGAAAATGAGAGAGGTTATTTTCAAGAACATATGAAATAACAATAACCTCTCTCCCTTTTCTCACAGGTGTTATCAGTTAGGCGATACATGGCTTTCTTTCAAGCCCTATTTTCAGAAACAGAGTTTTCCTATTTTACACATGTTTTTCAAAGGCCGTTTCTGGAGAGAAGGAGATATGTTTCAAAAACCCAAGAGAGGTTTTTATTCAATACATAATTTCCTACAAAACCTCCTTCATTTTCTAAAAATACATCATGGAGTAGGAGATATAGGCTCTATCCCAAGACCTAGTTTTCAGGAAAAAACAGGAAAACCAATAGGCCAACCTATTGCAAATGAAGAAGAAATGCCTCAAAAAAGATAAAATGAAGCTAGTATATGGTTGCTGTGGTTTTTAGATGATGAGATAAGTAATATTTTTAGTTTTGGGGCAATAATACTTTTCACTTGGAAATTTTTTTGACAAAACTGCATACTCAGTAGTTTCGTAGCGCATTTAGTGTAAAAAAGAAAAAAAGCACTATGAAACTGTTGTAGCTGCCTTTTCTGCTCTTTTTGGTCAGTTTTCAAGGGTTTAAAGGATGAGTTAAGAGCTTTAATTGTTATGGAAGATGTATTGAAGGATGATTAAAATGTTGTATAAGGAAAGAACTAAGTTTTTGAAGAAAAAAGGTTGAAATGGCAGCGCTACAAAGGGCCATAAATTACAACCTTTTGAACAAGTTTTGTAGCAGTTTTTGGATAGCTGGAGGCTAGGGATGAGTGATGAGACTTGTTAAGATAATATCCAACAACCAAGGACCATGAAATAAATTTTAAATTATGGTTAGAATTTTCAAATAAGGAAAATAATCTTATGCCTAAAAAAAACAGGGTTTGGTTTCCTGCTTTTGTGGAGGTCAGCAAAGTGGTCATGAAGAACTGAAGCCCATCATCCAAATTTGACCATGTGATGATACACTTGGAAAATGATGTAATTTAAAATAGATAAGGTTGTTAGGATAAGGTTTTTAAAGATATTAATGAAGAGTTTGAGTCCTAGTTGAAATAGGACTGTCAAGTAGGATAGGTGTCTGTTTGTCATAAATTTGATGTTTTATGGTTATGCAAGGTGTCAAGAGTTAGAAATTAGACGTATCTAGCCTAAGGTGTATATTTTCCTTGGGAAGAATGAAAAAGTTTCAGTTCAAGGTCTGAGAGCAGCAGACACTTAGGCACATATTGGCTGTATTTCTGCTCTGTCGACTCCACACATCAAATAAAAAATTAGAAGGTGGCTCCACTGCTTGAAGATCAGTAGCTCGATGAAGTTTCAAGATGAGTTCCATTGCAAGAATAAATTCTAGGTATTCCCCTATGAATTGGTCTCATATCCCTAGTTTTCCAAATCCTATGCAAAAGGTTGAATGGTTAACTAATCTTCCTATTTTTAAAGATGAAAAGAAAGACAATGTTGCTCTTCATTTGGTTAGATTCCATATTCATGTACACGGACTTAAGGTTCAGTTCCCTGAGGATTGTCTCATGAAGATTTTTATGGCCATTTTGGAAGGAAAAGTACGGTCTTGGTATGAAAGCTTGCCAAATGGTTCATTATATTCTCTTGATGATTTCCATGTTGCATTTTATGAGATGTATGAAGAGTATCATCCCTCCTTATTGCTGGTCAAAGACTGTAGTAAACATTGTGTGAGTTTTATTGAATATTGGGAGAATTGTTATGAAGATGATGAGTTCATGGATGAGGAAATTTTAGAAGCCCTTCATGACAATCCCTTTCATCACCAAGAAGAAAGGATAGCATATTTCTTAGATGAAAATGAAACCCAGCAAGATTTTATTTATGAAAATTATGTTACATCCTCTGAGTTTGAGGAAAATTTGCAACAGACTTGTCAATCCTTTGATCATCAGGATTATGAGAATCCTTTCAAATAGCAAGAGTAAATATTGGAAGATAATTGCTACAATCCTCAAGTAAAGGACGAAGTTTATTATTCATGTCATTTCTTGCATAAGCCTACATCAAATCATGATCACAAGAATGAAGAAGTGGGTGAAAAATATTCTTTATCCTTGTCTTCTAATCTGAAGTCATTTGAGTGCAAGTTAGAAGATAAGATTCAATTTGTGGACGAAGCTGCTAAGAATATTGGGAAATACATTGAATTTTTTGAAGGTCAAATTCAATTTTATTATCTTCAAGATCAAGATCGGTCTTTTAAAAAGCTTTCCATGCTAGAACACAAAGAGAGGGTGTTGCGTTTGTTGGGCCAGAATTGCGAATTATGGATAAATCATGATTCCCTAAACAGGTGCTAGTCTAGAACAACAAGTGAAATAATATACGACTATTTCTCCTAACTCAGAACAGATACACAGAGAGGATTGGAGGCTTACTTGTTTAGTCGCTTCCAAATGGCTCCTTTTATCGCTTCCACTGCAACTTCAAATTCAAGTGGTTTGTGAGTTGAATGCTTCCTACAAGAAAGAACACTGAAATAGCAGAAGATGCAATAATATAGATATATATTCAAGATAGTTAGCTAAATCAGTAAAGCATAAACCATACACATCAACTAAGATCTTGCAATATGGAAAATCAAAGTCAATACAGATGCATATAGGGAAAAATAAGCAGTACTCTTTATTGATGATAGAAGGAGAGGTTACAACCTAGTGACTAATTTGAAGTGACCTTCCAGCAACATTCCCAAGCCTCATCACAATATCAATCTCTCCAGCAACAGCTACACAAATCTAGCTCTCAATTGAAAATTCTCCAACATTTCTCTACTCAAATTCTTCCTCCTCAAGCACTTAGATCTGTGCTCAATTTATAGATGAACTGTAGGTTGTTTTACAATCAATAACTTTCCAAAAATAGACAATACATGTTTCCAGTCATGTAGATGTCAAATGGACACTTGGATCTGAAGCTTGACACATGTGAACTCTTCTAGAAGGCACTAGCCAAGTGGAGATTCTGGAACAATGATAATTTCACTCCCAATGTGACCAACGCACCTATGAATGTCGAGAAGTTCTTTTCAGAGTAGCCTTGCATGGGGCTACCTGCATATGAAATGCACTTAGGCCCCTTAGAGCCTACGTTGGTGAGCTCTTATGTGTTATATAATAAACTTCAAACCATGGAAACCTTTGCTTGATGAAAGTCTTGCTTGATTTGTCTTGTTTCTTGTCTTAGGGCATGTAGCAACTGAAATGATATGGAATGATAGACCCTTAATCATTGGTCCTGGAGATGATGTCCAGTTAACCAGGTCATTGGGAATGGTGCTCAAATTGACCTATAACAATTGCCCCCTAAAGCATGAGATCCAAATAATAAGAACATTTGATTGAGATGCTTTACACTGTGATGAGCCTGGAAATGAAGTGGAGTGGTCACCTGCATCAATATTAAAATACATTACATCATGATATATCCTCTTCGATAATAATTTCTGAGGGTAGGCATTCCCATATTCAGCACATAAACAATCTAATAACATGTACATAATTCAGAAATTCGTCTACATTGGAATGTTGCCGAGATGAAAACATGTTTACAGACATAGGCCCATGTTTGGATGACAATCTATATGTAAGGTCACCGTACAGATGATGTGTACAACAATCTTGAAATCGCAGCCTGGATGGCTAAAACTAGATCCGGGGTCTTCTTATCTTGTTCACTTGATCATTCGGGTACAAGTCTAGCCATGCGAATATATGATTTGTAATCGAACATTGAAAGACATTGTTTGATTACCAGCCAATAATGTGAGCTATTAACAAACACGAGAGAACCACCATTAATGTTAATGGCCCTCAAGGTACTGCAGTACATTTCGTAAGGTGTGAATAGATGATTTGATGTCGAACGCCAAACAAAATCTTTCGGTCAAAGGTTCGGAAGCGAGGATATTTTCGATGCTGTAACAAGCCTCATGGTACTGGAATCTGATGTTTCTAAGTGAACTTCCTAGATATTTATTTGTCGTCGACATGAAGTCACCTTATTTCAAAACTGGAGTTACTGATTTCGGAGACAAGGGTATGACTTGATATAGAAATTTTTTAGGGATGACAGTCATGAAAATGAAGGTTTACGAGTATTAGAAGGATGACTTTTTAATCACTGGATGACTTCTCTTGAACATATCGGCAACACTGTGATGAGTTGGCAGCATTGACCCAAAACCGAAGTGAAGGTATGATGAACCATAGGCGTGAATGAACCATCAAGATGATTACCCAACCCAAGCAGTCACAGACATGGAGTGAAAGAAGTGTCATGTTCAAGAGTGACTTGCTACCAAAAAGAAACTTCACTTACTTTTCCCAATTTTCCCCGGTCATTTGTCGACCAATACCTCTTTATTTTTTAACAAGCTTGAGGAGGATATTTTTCTTGATCTATAATTCAACCCTTTGGGTGAATAAAGTATCACTATTTAATAATTTAACGAGTCTAGCGATGAATGAAACTCGATTCTTGCCATGATCGACAAGCCTGTCACTATTTTATGTTTTAACGAGCTTAACGACAGTGATATCCTAGTCCTTTTTCATATTTAGAGAGTCTGAAAAAGAGGACGAAAGAGAACTCCAAAAGTAATTTTTCATAAATTTGTCTCTCAAATCCAAAAAAGTGTAAAATAATGTCTAAAAGAACCTCTTTGGTCATGTTTAACCAAGGTATTCCTTTTTCGTAAATAATATATCTAAGTCTAAAAAAGGGTTAAACTTATACTGAGTAGATATCAATTCATTTACTTTTACGAGCTCGAAAATACAAGTGCTCGGCAATCTTTTCACATTGTCGGAGTCTGAAAAGAGCTGAAAGAAGACTCCAGGGGTTCCTTTTTCGCTGTTATCGAAGCTCGAAAAAGAGATAAAAGTGCTCTTCAAATCCTTTTTCATTTTTAACAAAGCTCGAAAAATAAGGAGAAAAAGTATGCTTTGTGGTCAAATCTTTCTTTGAATAAATTTGCACGACTAATTTGTTCATCAGTTGTATTTCCTGTTCAGAACAACATAAAATGGATTAAAAATACCTGTTTCATGATAAAAACATAATAAAACCATATTCATAATAATAAATTTAACTTGCAAACAATTAAATGACTATATAAAGTAGTTTCACTATTCATTTTTACCATTCCATAGTTACCATTTGCATTTTGGAGCTTTGTACCCGATTTTTCCCCCGAACTTCAGTCATTGATTGCGGTCATTTTTGTAGACGGATTTTATCGTCTTTTGATCCAGGTTAGTAATATGAACCTCCTCTTCCCTTTAGTATTCATTTCATTTCCATTCCTTGCAAATTTTTAGGCTTTTAAGGCCCCTAGAGTAAATTTTTCCCAAAATGAGGGCAACGCACCCCTGAATGTCGAAACCTGCGTTGCATAGAAGGTACAGTGAAGGGTACCTACATGTGCAATGCATTGTCTCAACCCAGGGAGTGCATTGGGCACAGTTCAAGTTTTTGGTTTTCATGTTGTGCTCAAAATTTACCTAGTTTTTTGCAATGAATGGTATCTAATGGATGTTATGGTTATATTTTAGGTTTCTGTCAGATTATAATGACAATTACATGGAGGGAAAGAGAACATGAAGAACAAGATATGATTTCCATGAATGATTCGGGTATTGTAAGAGCCTTAAGATATTGTGGACTACTTAAGTACTTCAAATTGTTGGGAATGAGGCAAAAAATAGAAATCTTGGAGTTCTTAGTTCAAGCATGGGATCCGATGATAGAGGCATTTCACATAAAAAATCAAGTGTTACCCATAACAGTTAAGGATGTGTATTTTCTCACAGGTTTTTCGAGGAGAGGTTTGCCCATTTCTCTCACATGGTATACTGTTGGAGGAGAGACAGTTAGGGATTATGTTATGCAGTATTGCTATCCAGGGGAAAAACCTAGCAAATATGGAAAAATAAACATCCAGGATGTCAGGAATTTTCCTTTGAGAACCATCCTTTTCACAATATCTAAACTTGCTGGCACCATTACACTACATGTAGCGAACAAATCGTATATGTAGTATGCGCTAGAGTGCTTAGAGCCAACAGTCCTCAACTGGTCTGAAGCTGTTCTATCTCAGATAAAGGAACAACTGAATAAAGAAAAGGGAGGAAGGAAGAAAAATTTCAGTTATGGTTCAATCCTCATCTCCTTCACTTTGGAACGGATTCCACTAATGTAGCCATAACATGTAACATTGGATATATCTAGTCCTAGACATCCTCGAATGTAGATATGGGTAGAAATCATGGGTTGGCATGCAGGCCAATCGACTGTTGTGTTCTCTACTACATTCTTCGCCTGGTTCCGGCGACAGATTGTCACCATCGATGAGTACGCATACGCAAGCGTCAACTTTCGAGGAGATCCAGATCTAGTATTACCAGAAGGCGATCAGTGGGGTGCAATAGGTAAGAATGATTTGACCATGTTTTTTATTTTTCTAAGGTTTATACATGTTTTTGTGTTTTGATTTCTTTCCAAGACTAAACTAAATGTTTGATGTAATGCAGACATCGGTCATGTTGAACCAGTAGAGGAACCAGAGCGCAAAGCTGATGTGCCAACAGAGAGGGCTGTCAGGAGAGCAGTCCTTCAGGACCTTGATATGGCTGAGACTCTGGTTGAGCTTCAACAGCACATAGAGGGGTTGACCTTTAGGATTCTGGATTTCCAGATCAAAGAGCTTCCTATGCGACTGCAGCGACACACAATTGGGGTTCCTAACCTAGATCTATAGCATGTTACCATGAGCACCACTAGTTTACTTGTGAAATTTTGCATACATTTTGAGGTCAGATGACCAATGTGTCTTGGGCACAGATTTTGTAAAAACCTATAACTATCTATCTATATGCTTTCAGAGTTTTTCCTATGTTTAATGCGTAATCCTATTCAATGATGTGAATATTTTCTTTACCTATGTCGCAAATGTCTGTCTAAAACTTGATTAGCTAATGAATCAGTTAAAGTGTTCAAATTTTTGGAAATGTGTTGATATTGAACAAAATCAAAGTGTCTTTCCAAAAGTCGAACTCTTATGAGCAATCTAAGAAGTGTTAGATTTCTAATAGTATAAACACTAGTAAGCTGTAATACCACAAGTTGTGAGTATAACCTTATGATTATGTGGTTAATACCAAATGAAATGGAATCAAAGAGAAGTTTGATCACCGCGCTATATTCAGCGATATTGTTCGTCAATCTACCAATACAAATCCCTTGAAAACTCACTAACTCGCCATTCGGAGTGAAAATGGCCCACGCTACAGAGGATATATTCTACATACTACGACTAGCACCATCAGCATATCCAACAAATGGTTCTAAAGATTCAGAAATCTGTCATAAAATGTAAAGCGGATTACTAACATTAAGAAAACTCTAAAAAAAAATTATGATAGTGAATGCAAATCAACAGTATATAAACAATATAATAAAAAAATTACTACGCTCATGATTAAGCATAGTAACGTTTCAAATACAACCCATTTCTAGGCTATGCCAATGGAATCCCATCGTAATCAACTAACTCGTAGGCACCCTTAGCAAGAACTCTTTTGACAATATAGGGGCCATGCCATAATGGCTCGAATTTCCCTGTACCTATTACATTAGCTTCTTGGTTGTAAAGAAGGACCAAGTCGCCCTCTGAGCAGATGCGAGGCTGGACATTTTTGTCATATTGCGCCTTTATATGTCTTTTATGCACTTCGTTGGCCAATTGGGCTTCACGACGCGTTTCATCAAGATGGATGAGGTTAAGGAGACGTGCTTCTTCTTCTGAGGTGTCAGGTAACAAGCCAATCACGAGTTTTAACAATGATATTTCGCATTGGATAGGTAAGATAGCTTCTAGACTATACACCAATTGAAAAGGAGTAAATCCAGTTGCGTTTCTCATCGAGGTTTGATACGCCCACAAGGAGGAGTACAGGATCAAGTGCCAGTTCCTTTTATGGACTCCTATCATTTGTTGAAGCATTCGTTTAAGATTTTTGTTAATAACCTCAACTTGTCCATTTGATTGTGGATAATAAGGAGTAGAATTATCATGCGACAATCCTAACTTGGTAATCAATTCAAACATCATATGGTTGCGAAAATGCTTCCCATGATCCGTAAATATAGCCTGTGGGACCCCAAACCGTGCAATAACGTGGTTGAAGAAAAACAATGCAGCTGTTTGTCCTGTGTTATTAAATGCAGGCATCGCTTCAGCCAATTTGGTAAAATAGTCAACTGCGACAATAATATAACCATGCCCCCCAGACGAAAGAGGGTTACAGGTCATGAAGTCAATACCCCATTTTGTAAATGGTCCAGCAGAGACAACAAGATGAATTGGTGCTGGTGGTTTGCAGATTTTACGATAAAAAATCTGGCATGCATGACAACTTCTGACTGCGAGGATGCAATATCGAAAAATAGTAGGCCAAAAGTAACCAGCGCGGAGTATCTTCTGCGTGGTAGCATATCCAAATAAGTGTCCACCACAAGCCCCAACATGACAATCATTTAACACTTTTTCGGCCTCCTCATGAGTGAGGCACCTCAGTAAAATGGTATCGACACCACGACGATAAAGTGTATCACCGACGATCAGATAATCTTTGGCTTGGTATCGAATACGTCGCTATTTAGAGCGAGAGGTATTAGGTTGAAAATTTTGGGTTTGGAGATAAATGATGAAATCTCCATACCAAGGATCAGATGATTCGATCAGAAACAGAGACTCGTCTGGAATAGATGGTTCCAACGTAGTAGGAGTACTATCAGAGGGAAGGTCACAGAGAAGCTCAGCGAAAACTAAAGACTTCTTTGACTTGGATTTGTTGAATTCCAAATCAAATTCTTGCAAAATGACAATCCATTTTGAATATTTTCCCCCCAACAATTGATGTGATAAGATATAAGTCATGGGGTTGCAATCCGAAACTATTGTTGTTTTTCGGAGCAGGATATAATGGCGAAATCTTTGGACAACTTGAACAGCTGCCAAGGCAAGATTTTCCACTTACGAGTACTTAACTTCCATATCATTGAGATTATGACTCAAATAATAGATCGGATGTTCAATTCCATCTTCTACTTGGACCAAAACCATAGCGATGGTCATTTCAGCCGCGGCGATATATAAAAAATAATCATTTTGATAATTTAGAGGATACATTAATGACGCTCAGAGAAAAGTTTCCTTAACAACATCAAAAGAAGCTTGCGCAACTTGGTCCCAATGGAAGGGAACCCCCTTTTTCAATAATCGAGTAAATCCTTTAGCCATTTCGGCGTAGTTTGGAATGAACCTTCTCAGGAAGTTAGCCTTTCCTTGAAGTTTCTATATCTGAAGTAATTTTGATGGTGCAGGAAAATCAAGAATGGCCTGAACCTTCAATGGGTCTATTCGAATTCCTTATTTTGAGACTACGAATCTGAGCAATCAACCAGAACCAACACAAAACACACATCTATGTGGATTGAGGCATATCTTGTAGTGTTGATAGCGTAAGAAAATGGCTCTCAAATGCATCGGGTGATCAGTCTGATTTCATGAATGCACTGGTAAATCATCTAGATATGGTTGAACAATGTGCTTGATGTCGTTGAAAGTATAATCCATTACTCTCTAAAAAATTTCCCCAGTGTTCTTTAAACCAAACGAAAGTTTCCTATATGCGAATGTGCCCCAGGGACAGATGAATGTTGTCTTATGTTGGTCATCTAGGTGGATATTGATTTGATTGTAGTCGGAAAATCCATCCATGAACGAGAAAATTTCGCATCTAGCACAATCATCAATAATCTGATCGATAAAGGGATTAGGATAGTTGTCTTTAGGACAAGCATGATTAACATCCCGATAATCGACGCACACTCTAATGGTTCCTTGTTTTTTCATAACAGGAACGATATTGGAAACCCACTCAGTTAGCAGAACAAGGTAAATGAAACCAGCACGCAAAAAAATTTCAACTTCTACTTTGATGGCAGCGTCTTTCTTTAGATGAACAGGACGAAGTCGTTGGTGCGTCGGTTTGACATCAGGATACATATTAATAATGTGTTCAACTATACTAGTATCTATGCCTGGAATTTCCTCGTAAGACCAAGCAAATACATCATGAAATTCACGAAAAAGAGAGCGATATGAATCAAGTTTTGATGGAGAAAAATATACACCGACATGAATATTTTCTACAACGCCAGGTTTGGTAGAAATATCGATAGAAATGATTTCTTCGATATTTGATAAGTTTCGTTTAGAGTCAATTGCATTAATCGGTAAAGAATTTGAAAAGAAAGTTTTGATGGATGGGTGATATAGTTCACTGAGATTGTTTTCTTCATAATCTAGAAGATGGAAACGATCAGGATAATCTTCTCATGGTTCTCCTTCTGACATCATAGCTTCCAAAATATTTTCATCTGTTAAAAATTTTGAGGAAAATGGATCAGATGGAGTACCAAAATCTAAGGAACGATCAACCTAAATGCTCGGCGACGCTGATTTTGGATTTACCACCCAAGCCAAATAGATTGATTGCTATGCCAGCTCAATAGGGCTAAGCGGTAAAACATCATCCAACGTAGAAATTTCAGAATCACCCATACTCTCCCTTAAGCCAGATAGAGTGGAAGAGATCATGTAGCAGGTCTCTATACTTGCAATTTCTACCAATGTCGTGGGCGGCGGTAATGCAAAGGTTCCCATAAGAGTGGAATCCTTTAAGAGTCCTACACCAATGTTCTGAATTTCTAGTTGGGGTAAGTGAACAAACAGAACGCTTCCAGTTACCTACGAAGCAGAGGCAAAAAAGGATAATTGATTAATGACTATGATTGTACCTTTATGTGGAAAGGAAATCATTCTAAAGTATGTAGAAACAAAGGCAGTCATTGCATATACCCATGGTCTTCCAAGTAAAATATTATAGTCAAGGGGTCTATTAACAACCTCAACATCAATATTCACTGTTTTTCCCCCTAGTTCAACATACAGGTTATTGATAATACCACAAGGTTTATATATTCTTCCATCAAAAGCCTTCAACGTCATTGATGATTGTGATAATTGCGGTGAGCCAAGTGACTTCCAACAGTTTAGAGACATAATGCATGTAGATGCTCCCTCATCAATAATAGCGCGATGAACAAGGTGATCGAGAATATTTACTTGTATGGAGAATGCCAATTCTGCTGGTAATTGTGGCACATAGCCCGTATGATTAAAGACGACAAGATTAGAATCATTCGGATCAATTCCACCAATGGCCGAAAATAAAGCCTGCTACTGGGAGGGACAATTTGTAATACCTCAAGAGTAGACATAGCTGAAGGGGATTGAGCCAAATATTCAACTATATTATAATTTTGTGCAGCTCTTGCTCGAGGATTATATGTTGATTTATGGATTACTCCCTTTGGTGGCTTAATTGTCAATTCAGGAATAACAGTAGGTGGTACTAATTCAGTAGATGGATTCGTTGTCGAGGTAGTAGGTTGATCAGTAGCCGGAATACCATATTATTTATTCTGCATTGACGCCAAAATATCTTGCGAAGGTTTTGTGGTGCATAACATTAACACTTGGGAACTAGGAGATGGATCTATAGCAACCAAATTAGTGTCTGGATTTGGAAATGGGTCTGTCAACACAGCTGATGCATGGGAAGTCTTGATGATTTTTGAGACTTCAGCACGGTGAGGACAATCCCTAACAAAGTGTTCCTCGTTACAGATTATGCATGGATAACGAGGTTTTTGTGGTCCTAACGGTTGATCAGATGATCTTTCTTGCGGGTTAGAAGTTTGATTTTTCTTTGATTTCCCCTTTTTCTTACTTCCTGGTTGCTTGTCACTTTTTCCTTTGCCAAATGACACGAAATTAATTTCAGAAGTAGGAGCAGGATCAGATGCAGTTGTGTGGTGTGTGTTTGTAGTGCCTATCAAGCCGTCTCTGGCACGAGAGTCCTTTATTTGAGGAGGAACATTGAAATTAGATCGCGACGCATTAGGAATTTTTTCATAAAACATGTCAAACTGAGCGTAAATAAAGTCTAAATAATGGGCATGAGCGATGACTTGCTCTTCTATGATGATGCCACATTTAGCCACATCCTCAGTTATATATGGTAATAGGGACTTAATGAACCATTCAGCAAGGAACTAATCCGGAACAAATGTCTTAACCATTCGTCGACAGTGACGCCACTCATGAATATGATCAGAAATGTGAGTAGCATTATTTTGTTTGAAATTGGTCAAGAGTTCCGTTCCAGTTTCGTATCTGATCGGTAACTGGAAATGGGTCAAAAATACAGTACCTAAGGAAATGAAATTGTCAGGAGAAGCTCTAGGTAACTCAATGTACCATTTAGCAGCCGGACTTGTAAGCGTACGCTGGAAAAGACGTAGTCAAACAGAATCATCATTCAGGGAATTTGATGAACACCATAAATGATAAGTCATGACATGAGTCAACTGATCTTCTCCAGGGTTTCCATTGAACTTAGGAATATCAGAGGGTAATTTATGAAGTATCACCAGCCACCAAGGAGCGTAATTTATAGGATCATTGGTTAACCGATTTAAATCTGGTAATTCTAAGGTTGCAACAAAAGGCAATTGTCGATTAAGGTTAGGTTGAGCATAGCCAGGGTAAGATGGAATTGCTTGGGAAATAGGTCTTTGAGCACCAGCACACGGAATTTGTTGTTGGTAACCCAAATAGGGGTTATTTTGCATAGCAAACGATTGAGAATTCTGTTGAGAAAAACCTAGATATGACACTTGTTGAAATGAAGTTTGAGGCATTTGCATCTGTGGCTGCCAAGGGATCTGTCCACCAATATTATAACCCAAATTATTATAAGTTGGATTCGGTTGATATGTATAACCAGGTTGCGTTTGTGACATCCCATAAAATGGTACACCAGCTTGTGAATAAATGATTCCTGATACAGGTTGTTGTAAATTAACCAAAGGATTTTGAGTCTGTGGACCCAACATTTGATGATATTGAGTTGAATAACTCGCCTGATAAGGTTGATGTACAATATTTTGATTTTGTAACAGGGGTATAGATGTATTAACAAGTGGTAATGATGTGGGTGTAATAGGTTGAACCGGTTGATACGAGTGTACAACCGTTTGTGGTTGGATAGGCAGAGTGGGTTGCCATTGACAAACATTCATGTCAAAATTAGTTTGACCAAAAAGTGACTGAGTACTGTTGTATTGGGTAATCAAAGGTTGCCCCCCAACGTAAGGAGGATAATAAGACAAAAAATATTGTTCCCGGAATGCTGGGAGTCTAGTCGATATGGTACTTAAAGGAATTGACCCAAAAGGACTAACTTGATATTGCCCTGATGATGTATGTAATGAATCAAGTCGTTCAGTACTAACTATAGGACTGCTAGCTAAAAGACCAGATGATGACATTGGCAAAGACCATGAACGTGAAGATGCACTAGAGAAAGTGCCAGATAATGATTTGTAACCTGTTGGGACCGAAGGGCCACCGTGAAAATATGACTTTGGTGAGGTTGTGAACATCGATGGAGTAGCGAGGATAGGAGCTGATGTAATTGGAGCAACAGACCCAACCGAAGATTCTGGTTCATACATGGTTGTTTGACCAAATGTATACCCTCGAAAATCGACAGGAGATTGAATGGCAATAGGATCAACAAAAGCAGATGGAAACGATTGAGGAAAAGACTAGAATAGGTAAAGGTCCCCCCAAAATGGGTTGGAGTTAAACGTGTATCGTCTTG
Organism: Pinus albicaulis; assembly: GCA_034641835.2. Classification (NCBI taxonomy): domain Eukaryota; kingdom Viridiplantae; phylum Streptophyta; class Pinopsida; order Pinales; family Pinaceae; genus Pinus; species Pinus albicaulis. The sequence continues at coordinate 1,306,714,762 of CM076574.1, forward strand.
TGGGATTTCTTTAATCACAATTAAACCAGGAGGAAGAACTTCACCGTTAGGCCCAAAATATATTTCAGACGGTTGACTGTGCGATATAGGAGTTTCAATAGCTACAGAACTTTGTGGGATGAATAAGGTAGGAACAACTTCCGGTTGTTTGACTTCAGGATTCAGATGTTCTGGCAAAGAAGAGATAGGATCTGGAACAATTTTTTATTGAACAACGTCGGGTCTAGGAGGTATGGTCGCAGCGATTGAATGCATCATGGCCATGGGTAGCTGTGAAGACTCTGTTTCGTCAACAGTAAACGAACTAGGATGTGTGGAAACAATTTGAGCTAACTCTGGGTTAAAATATGATGTTTCACCATAGGTATGAATTGTACTTGATTCGGCAGATCGTGATCGCCTTTGCCTACTAGAAGTATCTTCCGGTGGTAAAGGTGGTTTTAATGTTAATCTACACAAACAACGGGGGATAGGATTTTGTTCTTCCATGATTACTGATTTATTTTATCCAAAAAACAAATAAAAAAAAAGAGGGTAATGCTAGGCAAAAGGGTTTACCAAGAAACTGTGAATTGCAGAATACCTCCTGGAGAATGAAGAAGTACGGGTAGGTAATCTCCCCGAATTCTATGTTCGGTGTATCACAATTTCAAGGTAGCCAACTCAGTTCACTATGGATGGATAGCACCTAAAATTTGTCTTCTCAAATATACTCGAAGGTACATGGAGGCCCAAGTCTATATTAGTGATGTCTGATGCGAAACCGCACAGTGAGAGCACCCCTTTATACTTATCGTACTGTAACACCGCCTGATATACCCGAAAGTACGTGGACGAGCTACGATATACTTACGTACGTGGAGTGAGGTATCACACTCGGAATGTATCGCAGACAAGTTAGCGACAGCTGCTATGTTTTATGACGTCGGAACACGTCTCTAGCCTAGACCTTCTAAATGTTATCGTTATGGTTCCAATGCGTTGTTAATTAAATTGAGATTAATTTTATGTTGATCTTGCTTAACAATTTTCCTTTCAAAGGTTCACTGCGATGATGTGTATGAAATTCCTAAAAAGCAAGCTAAGAATGATAAACAATCTTTCAATTTCAGCTTTTTCAATGAAGAAACTAGCTACTGAGGGAAGAGAGTACATAATTTGAGAGCAAACAAATCAATGAACAAAACAAATCAATGAATCTTTGTAATATCCCAAAATAGTGAAATTCTACAACAATGAGAATATCTTATGATATTCTAAAGTTGGAGATCCAGAAATACATAAACGTAAGCTGGAAATAGTAGTAAACAACATCATACCAAAATGTATGGAAACCATGAAGCCATTTTTTTATGTAAATCAGCAGCAAACATGTACAATACAACTCAAATGATCAAGGCAAACAAGCCTCTCATGAATACATGTGAAAAAGATGGAATGCTTCTCTATTGCAGAATGCTCATGAACATGTACTGTGCAGTCATAGAAGGTACATTGCTACATGGGAATGTGAAATATCACACATCTTCATATAGATGGCTCATACAACATGGGGAGTGAATATCTATTCTCCCAAACGCTATCTCAAGACAATCCTGGAAGGATTGGCTGAGATATGCAAAACTGCAAAATGTCGAAGTTGCAGGGTAGCAGCTGCAACTCAAGAACTAGAAATGGATGGAGATGGCTGAAGATGATACATCAGATAAATAGATCTCCTCCAATGGATCTTCCGAGTGAAAGGTTGATCCTAACACTGAAGATCTCACCCTCCGTCAATCACTGCAAATACCAAATGAAAATAATCCAGTCACTGAGGGATACTGCGCTGTAGGTGCAAGAAAAAGGGTTGGCCAAGTGCCAAGATCTGAAATATGCTCCAAGGGCTTCCCAACTGATCTCTCAAAGGAAAGAGAGACTCCTCCTCTGAAAAACAAGTGCTAGAAGTGGTGATGTGGACCCTCACTGCAACACCCTGCAACCCAATGTTATACTGCTGCAGAAATAACGCTGTAGCTGAAGGAGGATGTTTGGCCTCAAGCCTGGATGTCAGGAAAATTAGTACATTCCTTCAAGAGGCCTCTCAAGAAAGGAGAAGTAATTCCTAAACAGGAATGCCTTGTGCTAAATAGCACTGCAAATCTGCTAAACAACAGGAGAATGCACAAAGTCTAAACAGACCAAGAAATCAATAGTCCATAACATGAATAACAATGGTTGTCTTGCCCTCCTTTTAAACAAGTGAAATCCCTCTCACCATGGGTCCCACTCATTACAGTTTCCTTCACCAAAGAAACCTCCTCCCATTCATACTGCGATGTTTCTCTAAGTGTTCTCCACCTTCTATCCCAGCACTGTTGACTTGGTCAAACTTGACTTTGTCCACATGCAAATGACCCTGTTCACACATGAGGATGTGAAATCCAGCTCCTCTAATGATCCCTTTCCACACTATAATGTATTTTATTCATTTTTCTAAAATGTATTGGCCTCCTTACACATTTATTTATCTCCTAAGTGACATGAGAAAAAATTAATATTCCAATTAGTTGCATGCTAATTTTGGAATATTACAGTCCTCCCCTCCCAAATGTTGCTTGTTCTCAAGAAAATGCAAGGATATAATTGAGAAGTTGCCTCCCAAGGCATGGAGACTAAAATTTATTTTGAAAACATCTTTCCCAAGTGGATCCTCCATCCCCAAGCAATCATCCATACAAAATGAGTTACCTCCCAACATGGCAACTCCAGAAAATTCTCGTCCACCTGGAGTTCATGCAATGTAGGTGGGCTAAAAATCTGAACATGGTAGACATAGGAGCCTACCCCATGTTTTCCTCCTCTCCACTTATGATAAGTGTAGAGTGTTTGTTGATCCTGGGTTGTAATAATTTTGCCCTTAAGAGGCAAGATGAAGACTAGATCTTCAAAGATCTCTCCTCCAATGTTGTGAATCAAGCTAGCCCAAATCAACCCATATGTTATGGATAGGAAATCATCACCATATGGCATCCCACAAATCACATGGCCCACCTCAAAAAAAGGAAACAAATGTTTGGCTGCGGTGGCCATATCTCCTCTCATGCTCCCATTAGAACATGCAATGCAAAAAGTGTGGGAATCCTCTTCCCCAAAGGACACATCCAACTCATGTGTCTCTCTCCCAATCATGCTTCCATTACAAATAATATCAATCTCAGCAAATGAAATCATGATCAACATCAAAATGAGGAAAATGTTGAAGGTTTCATGTGGTGCAAGAAGGTACCAACAGTTTTCCCAATAGTGACAGCGCATTTTCCCAAACTGTTGCTTCAAAAAATTACATGGCAAGTTGTTTTTTGTTACAGGGATAATTATGTATGTCATGACATCTACTGATAAATAGAAAATGGCTAGGTACATCAACTGAACATACATGAAAGAAAACACTTTCCCAAGGCCATATAAGAGATGGATGTCTCCATCATACAATCTGGCCCAATGTTGACCATGGAGCTCAATGAAAATCTTGCCCTCTTGTGGAGCAACGCATTGAATATGAATGGTAAGAGTATCAAAATACTGTGTTAGACAATCCATGAATGCAAAAACAATATTCTTACCATGTGTTGAGAATAATATGATGCATATTTATGTGAATAATTCCTCCATAGTGGTATGACACACTCCTATGAAGAGGAATAAACCATGTGCTGCATGAAGATCACTCTTCTCATGCTTGGAAATCCAAGTTAAGAAGATCATATTAATGTAATAGATGTTTCCATCCAATACTTCATCATTCTTACCTCCTCCTAGTCCACCAAGTGCATCAAGTGTGAAGTGATCCTGGGGACACTCCATCAATAACCCCAACCTCCCAAGTGACAGCATTGTTGGCCCATGCAAATAAGCTCCTACCAACTCATATATCCATTCTTTGGCATGCACCTTGTCAAAGACATCTTACATAATGCTGCTACACATAAGAAGTTCCTCCCAAAATGGAAGTACCTCTTGATCATCTAAGGCCAAAGAGTAGCCCCTTTGCACCGTGATAGTGCCATCTCCTACTTCTGCAACATCATGCAAAATGTGAGAGAAAATCTGCTCTTGCTCTCCCAAGAACATCCAAAGCAAGAAAATATTTTTCTGCCTCCCCATACCTCCATCATATAAATCATGTGGTGAAAACATGGTGATTGATATGAAGAATGTCATATCAACACAATGTTTCCATACTCCTTGCTGCTCAATGATGCAAGCATCCTGCCACACATCTTTCCTCCATGTACCCTTAGAAAGAGGATGATGGCCAAACTATTTCAAGAGTAGCCAACGCAGCCAAGCCTCCTGTTGCCTGGTATCATAGATCTGCAAGTAGCTTTCTAGCTTCTTGCTCACCATCCACATCCACTCATCCATCAGTGGCTCATGGACCTCATTATGCAAACACTTGGTATCCTCCCATTGTAGGACACCAACCTCCTCAAATATTTGAAATTTTTTTCACTTCATGGAATGTTGAAGTGCACCTTCCATGGGATCTCTTGATGAGATCTCCTCCTCCTCATGCATGGTCTTCCAAAACTAATGGGGCCTTAGATCTGCTGCAAGTAGAAGTCTCTCTTTTATTTGTGGCATGCTCATTGAGAAAGTATCATCTAGAGAGGAGAAAATGTTTCTCATCTCAAGATGTCTACCCTTTGTCTTCATTGCTTCCTGAATGAAGCTGACATCTGACTGCTCCCATGAGGAATGGGTCCTCCTTTCTTCAGTGCTGCTCTTGGACAGCGTAGTGCAACTCTGCTGCTCTAGATTAGCAGTAAGTGATGATTATGGGTCATGCAATAGTATTTTTCCACATCCCTATAAAATATTTGCTGCAATAATAGAAGGTGGAAACTCAATCATACCTTGATGGGCTTTGGGAACTTCTTGTATGGCTGCAAGATTTCCTTCTTCTACCATGTTGGCTTCCTCAACTACTGATGTTAAAGGTTGCTCCTCCAAGGTTGTCATAGTGTTGGTACAAACCTCCTCAAGAGATGGTGAGAACTTCTCTTCCTCATATTTCTCTTTATCAAATCTCTTGATCACCCTATGAGTGAAATATACAAAAGAAGATACTTTTGCATGTCCCACATGGCTGAACCACCAATTTCTTGCTTCACCCTTCAAGTGCAGTGCTGCAATCTCCACTGCTTCTTTCTCTACCACTGGATGTAGTAGGAAAAAGGCATTGAGTCTTCTTGCCCAAGCTTTGGCTGCAGATGTCCCGTCAAAATTAGACAATAGAAACCTATTTCCCTTGATTTATCCCTTGATGTAGTGTCTCCTCCCTTCCTTCAGTTGAATGAACTGCGAGAAGGCTAGAGTCTCCTTGAAGGCTCTAGGTTGAGACTTGTACTCAACAAGGTACTCAATCAGGATCTGATGATCCAAGTGTCCACCATGCTTCTTGTCTTCTTATTTGTGAGAGTAGGAAGTGCATGGTCCTTCCTCTTCTCCTTCTTCTATCTTCTTAACCTCCTTGGAGCGGTCCTTTCTTGATTTGAAAACTGATGAGAGCAAGCTCATTCTTTTCATCATCTTGATCTCTGTCTTGAGACTCATAGGCTGAGCCAAAGATCATGCTGTAATACCATTGTAATATCACAAAATAGGGAAATTCTAGAACAATGAGAATATCTTAAGATATTCTAAAGTTGGAGATCCAACAATACATAAACATAAACTGGAAATAGAAATGAACAACATCATACCAAAATGTATGGAAACCATGGAGCCATTTTATTATATAAATCAACAGTGAACATGTACAATACAACTCAAATGATCAAGGCAAACAAGCCTCTCATGAATACATGTGAAAAAGATGGAATGTTGCTTTATTGCAGAATGCTCATGAACATGTACTGCGCAGTCATAGAAGGTACACTGCTACATGGGAATGTGAAATATCATATATCTGCATATAGATGGCTCATACAACATGGGGAGTGAAGATCCCTCCTCCCAAACATATCTCAAGACAATCCTAGAAGGATTGGCTGAGATATGCAAAACTGCAAAATGCTGGAGTTGCAGGGTAGCAGCTGCAACTCAAGAACTGGAAATGGATTTAGATGGCTGAAGATGCTGCATCATATAAATAGATCTCCTCCAATGGATCTTCTGAGTGAAAGGCTGATCCTAACAATGAAGATCTCACCCTTCGACAATCACTGCAATCCCTCACTGCAAATACCAACTGAAAATAACGCAGTCACTAAGGGATACTGCGCTGTAGGTGCAAGAAAAAGTGTTGGCCAAGTGCCAAGATCTACAATATGCTCCAAGGGCTTCCCAACTAATCTCTTAAAGGAAAGAGGGACTCCTCCTTTGAAAAACAAGTGCTGGAAGTGGTGTTGTGGACCCTCACTGCAACACCCTGCAACCCAACATTATAATGCTACAAAAATAACGTTGTAGCTAAAGGAGGATGCTTGGCCTCAAGCTTGGATGTGAGGAAAATCAGTACACTCCTTCAAGAGGCCTCTCAAGAAAGGAGAATTAATTCCTAAACAGGAATTCCTTGTGCTAAGAAGCACTACAACTCTGCTAAACAGTAGGAGAATGCACAAAGTCTAAACAGACCAAGAAATCAATAATCCATAACATGAATAACAATGGCTGCCTTGCCCTCCTTTTAAACAAGTGAAATCCCTCTCACCAGGGTCCCACTCATTAGGGTTTCCTTCACCAAAGAAACCTCCTCCCATTCATACTGTGTTGTTTCTCTAAGTGTTCTCCACCTCCTGTCCCAGCGCTGTTGACATGGTCAAACTTGACCTTGTCCACATGCAAATGACCCTGTTCACACATGAGGGTGTGAAATCCAGCTCCTCTGATGATCCCTTTCCACACTATGAGGGATTTTATTCATTTTTCTAAAATGTATGGGCCTCCTTACCCATTTAATTATCTCCTAAGTGACATGAGCAAAAATTAATATTCCAATTAGCTGCATGCTAATTTTGGAATATTACAATCTCAAACTAAATGCATATTTCCTAATGTTTCTTTTGCCAAACACACATTATTCTACATGCAAATGAAAGTTTTTCTTTTCATTTTCCTTAATGTTATGAATTTAGAAAAGAAACTAGGTGCACTAAATCAACAATTCAAATGCTTTTTACTTTCAAGAAACAAAGAATACAAACAACAATTTCTATTTTGAAGGAAAAACGAGATTTCAACAACAATTTATCCTATCAAGGAAATGAATATTTTACGACAATTTCCTATTTTGAAAGCAAATGATTCTTAATGAAACCATAAAAAATACTTTTAAATCAACTTGTCAATGATAAAGAAAAACTTTTGAAAACAACATTGAACAAATTTTCAATCAAAGGAGAAGAAGTATATAGAGTCACTGGTCAATTGAGCATCAAAATTTTCAGAACACAGCAGCAAACAAAATTGAAGTAAGTTGCAAAGTCAAATTCAAGGGAATTTGGTCACTTTCAGGAGTCAATGAGTCTCCAAGGGTAGATAGTGCTCTGCAACGCAGGCTAGGAAGGGAGACAGTGCTCTGCAAAGCACTGTGTCCTGTCTAAGGGTGCATTGGGCGCAGTATACAAAGAAAAATACTACTTTTTAACTCACTGTATTTGCAAATTAAGCTCTGAAAAAGTTTAATCTTTATGTGTAACAACTACTGGGTGGATAAACAAATAAAATCAGAGGCTTAAACACCTAGAACTAAGAGAAATTCTCCCCAGCAGAGTCGCCAATTTGTTGGGCCAAAATTGTGAATTACGGACAAGTGCTAGTCCAGAAAAATAGGTGAAAGACTATACGACTATTTCTCCTAACTCATAACAGATACATAGATAGGATTGGAGGCTTAATTTTTCAGTCGCTTCCAAATGGCTCCTTCTATCGCTTCCACTGCAGCTTCAAATTCAAGCGATTTATGAGCTGAATGCTTTCTGCAAGAAAGAACACTGAAACAACAGAAGATGCAATAATATAGATATCTATTCAAGCTAATTAGCTAAATCAGTAAAGCATAAACCATACACATCAACTAAGATCTTGCAATATGGAAAATCAAAGTCAATACAGATGCATGTGGAGCGATAAAAAGGTGTCTTTGTAACTCCTAATTACCTCACATTAATTGTCAACCCAGGGACGACTTTTTGTTTCAAGAGTGTACTCAGTCTGAGGCGGCTATTTACTCAAGAGTAATGTTTGTAAAGATGTAGTATAGAAATACAAATGCAGAAATAATAAATGCTTGAAAAGAAATCTGTTTGAAAAGAAATCTAATTACAAATGACAGAAATGTAAAGACTACACTACAGCAACCTTGCTAGACATCGATTAGGGATGCAGTAGTAATAACTCTTCCCCTAGAAATCGATGTGAGATGACCAAATTTGGGGACCTGGAATGATTAGCTCTGCCCTCTACAGTTTAGAGATCTCAAAGCAAGTGAAAACAACTCAAAGGAAATGAAATCTAAAACGCAAACTGGAAAGGAACATCAATCTAAAAGCAATGAACAGGAATTGAATAGCAGCGTAAAATAAACAGTGAATTCAATTCATAACCAAGCAAACTAGATTTCTACTCTTTAATCCTTTCGACAGCCACGCAACAATCAACTATCGTAATTCATAAACAAAAGGAACAACAACTGGAATTAGATACAGAAAAACAACATTTTATAACAATTGAATTATGAATCATGCTTCTTGTAAAGAATGGAATAACAATGACTCTGTATTTGATCCAATTAGAAATAACTCAATAAATAAACGAACTTCACACAACAGAAATAAACCAATAGAAATACAAACAGCAGATCGCTCCACCAGGGCCGGGCCCTCAACCACCGGTGAAGCGTTGCTGTGCTTTACTCCAGCGCTTGAGAAATGGAACAAAAATGAACTCCTTTATTAATCAGGCATTAATAATGTTTACAAACAGCTCACACTCTCTTAACAAGAGCCGATGCACAATTCTGCAAATTACAATAAGAAAAGTCTCTCCATCCCCAATCATCCCCATCTCTGATCTCTGTTTTCATTTAAATAGAGAGAGATCAGAGAGAAGTTACAATAAAGATAAGTACAGCATGATTTACATTACAAAATTGGATTGCTTCTAACCATTTGATCAACAAGAACAAGGCGAATTTGGCTTTGCAGCTGAGATTTGGAGGACGGCCGCAACCACAGATCTGAGAAAATCGTGCTCAAAGAACCCTGCGAATCTCTCAACACAGGCCGAATTTGGGCAAACCGTTCTTTGCTAAAGTTAATTGGGTCCGTTCTGGACAAAACCCATGTTCCGGATTTTCCATATTCGTCTTCATTTGCTCAGAATCTCAACCGCAAAACTGTCACTCCTTATTCCAGCGCATTTCTGAGTTGGCACTTTTAATGATCAAATCTTCAATCTGGACATTATCTTGGAGGCTAAAAATGGTGAATAATGTTACAACTGATTTATTAAAACTATCATTGATAAAATAATTCATAATCATCAATTTATTAGAAATAAAGGAAGATAAATAATATTCATCCATAAGAGCATAAATCATTTATAAAATGGATTTAAATAATAAATGACGTGATGAAGAATGGTAGAAATGGGTGGAATAAGAGTTCACAAGTGATAATAATAATGGCATATTAACGGCCCAACAATGCATATAGGGAAAAATAACCAGTACTCTTTATTGATGATAGAAGGAGAGGATACAACCTAGTGACTGATTTGAAGTGACCTTCCAACAATGTTCCCAAGCCTCATCACAGTATAAATCTCTCCAATAGCAGCTACACAAATCTAGCTCTCAAATGAAAATTCTCCAGCATTTCTCTACTCAAATTCTTCCTCCTCAAGCACTTAGATCTGTGCTCAATTTATAGATGAACTGTAGGTTGTTTTGCAATCAATAAATTTCTAGTCATATAGATGAGAAATGGACACTTGGATCCGAAGCTTGACACATGTGAACTCTTCTACAAGGCACTGGCCAAGTGGAGATTCCGAAACAATGAGAATTTCACTCCCAATGTGACCAACGCTCATGTGAATGTCAGGAAGTGCTTTGTAGAGTAGCCTTGCATGGGGCTACCTGCATATGCAACGCAATTAGGGCCCTTAGAGCCTGCATTGGTGAGCTATTATGTGTTATATAATAAGCTTCAAACCATGGAAACCTTTGCTTGATGAAAGTATTACTTGATTTGTCTTGTTTCTTGCCTTAGGGCATGTAGCAACTGAAATGATAGGTAATGATAGACCCTTAATCATTGGTCCTAGAGATGATGTCCAATTAACTAGGTCATTGGGAATGGTGCCCAAATTGACCTATAACAACGTCCTTTCTCTTTTGAGATTGAGGAAGAATACACTGTTTTTGAAAATCGGTTTGAACAGTAGTTTGAGAGTACACAATTGAAATCTTATGTGGTTGAGCAAAGCATATGTAAGTTTTCCAAAGCTGTAAAATTTCATGAGAAGCATCAAATAGATCATGTCTTCTTTGATCCTATAGCTGACTACATGGAAGAATTCTACAGTCCATATTTAAAGTTATGTTTTCATTATGAGGATTAAATACATTTTATGTTGCCTTGGTAATTTCAGTATCATGCTTACTTTTGGTTCAAGTGCATTCAATAGGTTCAAATATCAGATCAGATCAATGACTGGCTTCACTGGAAGTTTCATGTTGCTTGAGTTAAAAATGGAGATTGCAGCTGATAGGGTAGGTAGGAGCATGTGAATAAGCTCAAATTTGACTGAGCATCTTTTCAATAGGTACAGATTTTTTTCTTCTGCAGTGATCATCAAGCTTGAGCCCGAGGTGAAGGCTATAAGAGTTTGAAGAAGACTTGGTAAAATTTCAAAGTTTTTATTCCAAGAAGATGGATAATAGCACTGGAACTACTAGTTCTTAGTGTACCACAAGAGCACACTATCCCAAGTGGAGCCACTGTTATCACTCAAAAAAAATTCAAACATCATGTGTCAAGTTTTTTTTTTATCATGGGTCAAAATAGGGTCTTAGGATTCATTTCTTGAATTTGACCAAAAGGGAGTACTAGATTTTTAGGTTTGAACCTTCCTTAGTGTTAAAGAAATTAATTTTAAAGGTTTTTCATGTCAAGTCATTCATCATTTCATCATTCATTTCATTTCCCTCGGTTTTTTCATCAAAACTGTCCAATTAGCCAAGAAACCTTAATTTCGTAGCGCCACCCGTTGAAAAAAGTTGTTTTGCGCTACTAAAGCGTTGTCTTTTCGTAGTGCAATATGAAGCAAAACTCTGTTTTCTGGTTTTGAGCAGTCAAATTCAAAGGAGGTTTCTGAGAAAATCGAAAGGTATTTTAAGAAAATGAGAGAGGCTATTTTCACAAACATATCAAGTAACAATGAAATCTCTCACTTTTCTCATAGGTGTTATCAGTTTGGAGATACAAGGCTTTCTTTGAAGCCCTATTTTCAGAAACAAAGTTTTCCTGTTTTACACATGTTTTTCAAAGGCCGTTTTTGGACAGCAGGAGATATGTTTCAAAAACCCAAGGGAGTTTGTTATTAAAGACATAATGGCCTACAAAAACCTCCTTTATTTTCTAAAAATACATCATGGAGTAGGATATATAGGCTATTTCCCAAGACCTATTGTTCAGGAAAAAACAGGAAAACCAATAGGCCAACCTATTGCAAATGAAGAAGAAATGCCTCAAAAAAGCTAAAATGAAGTTAGTATATGGTTGTTGTGGTTTTTAGATGATGATATAAGTAATATTTTGAGTTTTGGGGCAGTAATAATTTTCTCTTGGAAATTTTTTTGACAAAATTGCATACTCTGCAGTTTCATAGCGCATCTAGTGTAAAAAAGCAGAAAAGCGCTACGAAACTGTTGTAGATGCCTTTTTTGCACCTTTTGGTCAGTTTTCAAGGGGTTAAAGGATGAGTTAAGAGCTTTAATTGTTATGGAAGATGTATTGAAGGATGATTAAAATGTTTCATAAGGAAAGAACCAATTTTTTGAAGAAAAAAGGTTGAAATGGAAGTGCTACAAAGGGCGCTACGAAACTGCTGTGTTTTCGTAGTGCCATAAATTACAGCCTTTTGAACAAGTTTTGTAGAGGTTTTTGGATAGCTGGAGGCTAGGGATGAGTGATGAGACATGTTAAGATAATCTCCAACAGCCAAGGACCATGAAATAAAGTTTAAATGATGATGTTCAGAATGTTCAAAGAAGGAAAAGAATCTTATGACTAAAAAAAACAGGGTTTGGTTTCCTGCTTTTGTGGAGGTCAGCAAAGTGGTCATGAAGAACTGAAGCTGATGCAGGAGCATTAATCTTAATTTTCATTATTCAAATGTGTGATTTAAGGGGTGAGGTTTTTTTATTATTTTATTAATTATTTTGCTCATTTTTAATAAATTAAGAGAGAAAGTATAAATGTGAGGATTATTGTAAATATTCCTTTAATAATTAAGGATATGATTGGAATGGAATTAGGTAGATAATCTAGGGATTAGGAATTACATATACGAGACATTTTTTGAGTCCATAAAAAGATAAATCTAATTTATATTTTAGTTGAGATTTGTGTGGAGAAATTTATGGAGTGGAATCAATTCATATTTATGTATAAATAAGAGGGTTGTATGAAGATGAAAACACAATGAGGAATACAGAGAGAGTGAGGAATAGGTTGAGATCTTTTTGTAAAGGGGCGAGAGCTGAAAGGCCATTCATTGTAATATTTGGCCGAGGATTTCTTGTGTTATTGTACGTCAATATATTTGTGTTTTTATAGCTCCCTTTCCTGTATGTATATTTTAAGCTACAAATTGTTTTCTTAATGAAGAATTAGATGAGTGTTTTCATGCTGAAGGAAACACACTGTTTTATATGCCAGGATCTGATTTAACCCAGAATCCTGGCATCATTTGGTATCAGAGCCCATCAAATGATTCTGCGTATAGTGAAAAGACGTGATTCTCCAAACATGAAATATGCGCAGTGGTCCAATGGAGAAGTTGTTATGTTGACACAACAAACCTAGATTGGGCATTCATTTGTGAATCGATTGGGTGTTCACTTGAGTGGCGTTGGAGTGTGGATTATCATTCGGAGGAGAACTCAGTGTGTGTGTTTTTTTTAGACTGGAGTAACATGAAGTATTCCAGGCATTTGGAATGGTTTTCAAAGTGTGGAGGCACAGTTTTTGGCTGCACGCAGAACAATGGAGGAAATGTGTTATACCACAACATATACCGAAATTTGTTATATGCTGAAAGAAGTTAAATATATGGGATTGTGGAAGCGATTAAACAATGCAGAATTTGCTTCCAAAGTGAGCAGCATCCATGTGATATGCCCAGACCATAAGGTGTGATGTGATCATTGTTGTGATGTGACCATTGTTTGAGAACTGAGGTCTATGTGAAGACATAGATCTGCATATTTTTTACAACGATACTAGCCATGTAGTGAGACAATCCAACACTGTGTACTGGGTGCAGAAGTAGTCAATGTTGAATGTCGGAACCGTGGAGTTGTGGTATGAAGATAATGTGATTCACAATTGTGTTAGTAATAAGACAAATACGATGTCCAATCCAAGTCTGTAACTACGTTAATAGTCCAAGTCACCATGGAAACAGTGTGTTTAACAACAAAAGCAAGTAAGATTGGTTCGGAAGAGGTGTGGTGAAACAAGAACGTGTAAGTGTTATGGAGAAACAAAAAACACCTGGATCGTTTGAGGAGTCCGCTGATCTGTAGAAGGCCACGAATCGTGTTGTTCGGCTCTGTTGACAAGACAGAGAAGTACATTGCTAGATTGGAGCATCATGAGGAGCAAAGAGGGGGCATGTCAAAGCTGACCTATAGATCTGGTTTAAGGGCCATATTCCGCAGCAGGATTTTAAGATTATATAGTTCCAGATCTTTCAGTTCCACCCGTTCGAGATTGATATCGAAGTCATCCAGTTGGAGAGTAATCCAAAGGGCGAGAGAGAATCCAAAGGCTATTGGTCATAGTTTTCAAACCTAGAAGGGATTAATTTTCATCGTGGCTATAAAATATTCGATTTTCTGTAGCAGCTGTCCATCACTCGATATATTTAAGTGGATATAGTGGCAATACTATCTGCTACTCAGCAAGTATGAAACCGACAAAATGATTTTATGATCGAGGGAAATCTAAATCCTGGAACTTTGGCATAAAGAGATTTGAGAGTGACGCGTCACCTGATTGTGTGAGTGGCTTCGTTATGCGACAGGGCAGGTGTGATGGCAACTGTGAGATATGAGAGTGCAGGGGCCAGTCAGTCCAAGCAGAGAGTGGCTTTTTCAAGCAGAATTGCAAAGTAGACGAATAATATTCCCATGGAGTGTGGAACCATGAATCAATAGTGAAGATGGAACAGTGAAGACTCCACACATCAAATGAACATGTACTCCAAGTTTACATTTTTGGGTTTTTCACATCACCAACAGTCTACCCAAAAAATTTCGGATCAATTGAAGCATTTTTACCCCCTCAAAAGGTCAAAAACACCTCAAATTTGACCTTTCTGCCTCTTTTTCAGAGCAGGTGTTACGCATAGAGCAGTGTTGGGATATTTGATTTTTGAGCAGGTAAATTGCATCCATTCAGCACAAATCAAGTATTTTTGGAAATTAGACTCATCAAGATTTCCAACGAGATGTCAAGGGGCCAAATCCGATGCTGGGAAGGGGTCCAAAACTCAACTACAACAAACCCTATTTTCTGTTGAAATGGTGTTACGCACAGAGGTAGCCTTTTGCCAAAAAAGTCAACAAAACACACGGATTAATGGCAAAGGAGTTTTTTGATATTTTCTTGGACAAATCACTCCTGATTTGATTGGGGAGTTATGTTTTGGTGTTTTTCATTTATTTTCTTATCTACTATGTGTCTAGGGCCTTGCATGGTCATTAAACACATTTATGACATTTATGACTAGATTAGGGTTTCTGGAAGCCTCTTAGGGCTTCCCACCTCCTCATTTGCTCCATAAATAGAGCCTAGGGATCTCATGTATTAGTTGTATTTTTATGACTTATGCTGAAGCAATACATAGTCTCTTGGAGTTTTTTAAAACAATTTGATGTCTTGGAGCTCATGCATGCCCTAGTTTGCTTGTTGATGGAGAGAGATTGTTTGGAGGATCCATAAGCCTGGTTGATGGTGAAGTTTTCTTATGTTCATGTTTTCTAGTTTTCCATTATGTTCTCCATCTTTCTATTTTGCAGTAGGACAAAGAATTTAGATTAAGAAATGTTTTCTAATGGCACCTTAATTTTGTTTGTCCTTCACTGCCTCAATGTTTTCTTCTGTTGAGATATGTTAGGGAATCCATCTCTTGATCTCTAAGAATTTCTTAGCTTGTCCATTTCTTGAATGGTTTATATCAGTTAGCGTCAAGTATGATTTATGGCTAGCCCTGCATATTTTTTCCACAGAAATACTCTGTTCTTGGAATCATCTATTTAAAAGCAAATTTGCCTAGGTTTGTCAAAAGAAGTCTATTTGAATCATGCTCTTTTCCTTTACTTAGCTAAAATTGATTCAAGGAACCTTCATAGCTGTATCTTTAGATATCCGGGTTTTCTCTCCTTCTATTGATTATAGTTATTTGTGTATCTTAAATATTTTCTACTCTTGTTGATGAAATCTATGAAAGTTAAATAAGTTTCTTGCCTTTCTATGTTTTCATCTGAATGTTTGTCTTGGTTGATTATCTGTTTTCAGTCTAAAATCAAATGGAATAGGTTTTTCTTATGCCTTTGATTCTCTTGCTATGCTTATAAATCTTCTAACTCCCTCAATTTACAAGTATATAAAGGATTTTGTTTCTGCCCTTTATTAGCTTGTTGTTCTCAAGTTTAATGTCCATCTCATGATCCTTCACAACCTTAAAGATCCACCAACCAAGTTAAAATTTCCCTACAAATGCTCTTAACACCATTGATGAACTTATCATGACCTTGTTAGACTCCATTTCCCAATGACTTAACAATCTTACATGTTTTCTATCTAAAATCCATCTGAGCATCATACCCAACCAAAAACAATCAAAATACCCTGCACTTAACATCTAGCCTAAAAATCAACCCTAATCAGCAAACAACTTCACATCTTTGCACCTACTAGATAGATCCCTCTCCGAATCGAGGAAGGCTAGTTCCTTGGATTCCAAAGCTTGGTTTGACGTTACCCTTGTCCATTTGTATCTCAATCAATCTAGCAAATTATGGGGACCTAACATAATGGCGATAACGATGGGACCTTGAGTCAAAAAACATCCTAGGTGTCCCTTAGGAATTCTCAAAATCTTAGTTAAGCTTAGAACATCAACTGATAAGCCAAAGAGTAGGAACTAATTGCCTCACCATCCTAGCAAGATGATGACTCAGCTACAAGATACTCATTGAAACCTTAGGGCCGCATAAGGAAACTTAGAAAACCCAAAACAATCCCTAGATTGATTTTAGTCAAAATTTGGTGGTGGACCATCATATAGATACCCTAAAAACTACAAGACATCCACCTAGTGACTCCACTAGCCTCCAGTAGGCCTAATAACCCCACTAGTCCTTATAGACTCCCCTGCGAATGCATTAAGCAATCCCAATCATGTTGATGGTGGATAGCAAAGTTGAAACCCCCCCACCTGGCGACCCCACAACCCCTAATAGACTTAAAGACTCCACTGGTAGAGAACTCTAAGACTGGTTGAAAAGATTCAGTGACCCATTCTGATTTACAAACATGGATCCAAGGATACAAAGGAGATATGCTCCAATGAATAGAGATCACATCCCTGGGTTCCCACACAAATTGCCTCAGATAGATTGTGACAAAAACCTCCCTAGGTTTCAAGATGAAAAGTCTGATGACCCTTTGTTACACCTCATCAAGTTTCATATCCATGTATGGGGATTAAAAGCTGAATGGCATGAGGACTGCCTTATGAAGATTTTCATGCTAACATTAGAAGGGAAGGCAAGGGAATGGTATGAGAGTCTAAGACTTGGTAGCTTGTTTTCCTTAAAGGATATACACAAGGAATGTTATGAGCATTATAAACAAAATTCCCCATCTTTATCATTGGCTGAAAATTGTTGTGATCAATCTCAGGATATCATACAGTACCTTTTAGATAGTGATGAAGATTTGGAAAATTTGCATCCTGCATACCTCTTAACATCCATTCATGAATTTCATTCTCAAGATAACTATCATGACAACCTAGATGAGTTAGTTGAGGAATAAATCAATCAAGGTATAGAAGAAAACCCACAAAATTTCTCTGAAGGCACAAGTGATGATTCACCATCTCTTCTAGGTGAGGCTCAAGAAAACATTTAGCCTCAAAATGAGCCTTCACAAGAAAAAGAGAATTGTTGTACTTCTATCCAAAGAAAGAGAAAAATTCCTCCTTTTTTGACTGAAGAGGAAATAGATCAGATCTTAAACATGCAACCAGCCTCTAAGCCTTCATATAAACAAAACATTCCTATTCTTTCTCCTATTAATTCCATCTACCATAAATCAGAAACTGAACTTGTAGATCGATTCAAAGAAGAACAAACTGATAGTCCAATATGTTTGATTGGTGAAACTACTTATTTTGATGAGTTTCCAAAGTTTGATCAATTTTATGGTGATGATGTTCTCCAAATAGAAGCTAACCTTTCAGAGCCATCAGCAGTTGATTTATGGGATGAAGTTCACTATCATCAGATTGAAAGCAGTAATCAGCCATGACAAGTCACCTATGACACTGATGAGGAAAGCCTTGAAAGTTTAGAAGTAAGGGAAGAGTCTCTGACTCTTTGCTCTACTTCACTTCAGTCCATCATAAATAACTTTCACATAATTGGAAATCAGCAGTCTTCCAGCTTTGATGTTAAGGTTGAGGAGGATGAAGAACTTCTTGAGCAAGTTGTAAGTGAAAAACCTTTTCCTGAAATGGTTGATGAAATCATTTGGGACACAGAATCTTCTTCAGCTTCAGATTTGTAGCCACCAAGTCCCATTGAAATTCAAATTGTAGATGAAGGCTTAGAAATTTACAATCACATAAGAGTTGTTGCACCTCTTTCTCAATAAGATTTATTACCTAAGAGTGCTCCTACTCATCAACATGATGGTCTTCACGCAGAATTCAATCTACTAAATCAGAGCATACCAGGACTTCTTGAAGACAATATTGCAATCTATGATGAGTCTACCAGTTCAAATGATCATAAGTAAAAGGAAGAGTTTATTTCCCAAAAGAGTCCTAAGCTCAAAAAAGTGGAGCAAGAACCAGGCCTAGATCAACCTTATTTTCCAAATATTCACATTCAAGTATTGTTTCAAGATCCCTTTGCTAATTTGTTAAAGACAATTGAAGAGGGAGTGAAACATGCTAAGATCAGTTTGATGCAAGGTTTAAAGAGAAGTTTAGGCACCACTATTCAAAAGAATGTAAGATGGGAATGGCCCTTTTGTTTGTCCCCCATACTCAAGGAGCTAAACCAAGATCCCTCATGGAATCATCTGCTTGAATGTTTGTATTGGAAAAGAGAGTTGACTAGCTGAATATATATCATGTATAGGTTATATTATGATAGATAGGTATGAAAAATAAGCTCAGACTTGTGAGCATATTTTTTTAGTTCTAGATTGTTTGGAAAAAATGAAAAAAACACAAAAACAAAGAAAGGTAGAAAAAGAGGGCAGATTTGAAAAGTGGTACAGCCCCATACCCAAAAAATAGTAATGCTGAAAGTGTGCAAGCTTAAATGCCACTACTTGTTCATATAGAAGTCTTGTTCAGTCATCTAGCCTAATCATGGTTGAACATGTTTTCAATTTATTGCCGATAAGTTAGTGAAAGAGAGCTTGTTAAATCATTCAAACTTGACTCGTAAAAAGGGACAGATTAGGGAATGAAAGGATACTGGTTCCACATGCTCAAAACAGAACCAAAGAGGAATATGAGGATGCATAACAAAGGATTGATCACAACCCTTATCTTTCTTTTTTACTTTTATGCAAAATAATGTTTGTGTGCAACTTGTTCTTATGCCACAACTCATGGTAAGTCAGATTGCCTAATCCTAATTTACCATGCTTTCAATTTCATGTTAGTAGGATAGAGAATAAAGTTTGTCAAACAACTTAATATTGACAAATGAGTAGACTATGTAGAGAATAATATATTTCATCAGCCTAATCTGAACTCATGGAAGACATAAGGGTACAATTAGATAGTTTGATTTCTGTTTTAAAAAATAAAAATGACAAGGGTTTGCAAATCCAAGTGCACCCAAGTGAAGAAAAAATGTTAGGCCAAGTAAGATGGGTAGGTAAGAAAGAGATGGAAGCAAACATTTCTTTTCAGATTATGAGATCATGGCTTCAAAAGAACATCAACAAATGAAGAAAGAAAGATCTGCAAAGTGCAAGTAAGGCACTAGTCTTCAAATCTCAGAGATCTGAACTCTGAGGTTCTGGACACCTCTTGAAAAGGAGTTTCCCTCCCCAAGTGGAGCCACTGTTAGTCATCCATAATTTTCACTATCTAAGGATGACTAAAATATCGGTTCTAGAGTTCTAGAAGCAAAGTTCATGAACATTGTGAGTTCTATAAATCTCACGGCCTTCATTATCCTTAAGATAAATTTTCACTATTTCATCATTCTGTCATGTCAAGTTCAGCTCACCCATCCCAGAAGACCCATCATGGGCTCATGCCACTCATTATCACTATGTTTCACCACCTTTGGCCTCAGTCCTCTATTTTTGTTTTTCCCATAACTTCATTTTCCACCTAGGGTTTCCTACAAGCCTAACTCATGCCCATGATCCCCAAGTCCCTCAAGCAGGTCCCTAAATTATCTTTGTAGACTCTTTAGATAAATCAAGTACATGGGATTTTGGATCTTCAATACACCACTTTTTCAACACTCTATTTCTACACTTGAAGATTCCAAACCAATTTTCAGTCAAAGAGAGGTCAAAGGATCCCCACTAGGTTAATTAGGGTTTTCATGTTTTTCAAGGTTATCATCTCCAAAAAGACCAACATTCAGCTTCAAATGTTTGCACCTAAGGTAACGGGCTATCTTGAAACCTTTTCACAAGTACTAAGAGGCCAACCAACAGAACAAATTGGTAAGGTAAGAGGTCTGCTACTCATTAATGGCATCTTGCAGCAAGGGAGACATGAAAACTAGGGTTTTTGAAGGCATTTTTCTTGGTTTCACGACCTCCATGATTAAATCATCCACAAGGTTTATATACTGGTGCTCTTACACCTCCTTCTATACTTAATATACCTTCACAAACACTCCCCATCACTCCTATCCCTCAAAATCATCATTTTTCTACAAAGCCTAGTCTATTGCCACAATTTGACACCTTTTTTAGACTAGGCATGTGTTTTGACCTTTTGGACCCCTTCCCCTCACTCAATTCTTGAAATTCCACTTTCCCCTACTCCCTAACATCTATCCCTATCCCCCAAAATTTCCCCAAGAATTTAGACAACCATTAACCCCTTCATTCCACTCCCTCTGCAAGGCAGTCCTAAATCCCCACAACAAACCCTAATTTCCTCTTCTAACCAAGCTAGGGTTGGATATGAAAAGGACTCACAAGAGAAAATGATTCATTTGATATACCATTTCAGCAAGCATACTTCCATTCCATCTCATAAGCATCATGCCTCCATCATTTTACAAAGAATTCATTCCAAGAGACAAGCCATGTGTCACGCCCAGGGCCAGTTTTGCTTCAAACTATGTTTTTGACCAAAAAGAGATGAAATTGACAAAATTGAGAGATTTTTTTGTCCAAAATAGGCCCAAGAATAAAAATTTTCTTCATTTTTTACACAGGTATCATGGTTTGGGATAAATGTTAAAAAATACAGGTGTCACGGGAGAATTTCTGCACTGCTGGAGTGACCTAGGGAAAATCAGGTTTTCTTACAGCTGGAATATCCATATGACTTTTTTTATGAGTCTAATGACAAGAAGACTCAACTAGCTTTCCAACGAGCTATCACGGGCCCAATTCTGACACCGGGAAGGCCTCCGAATGCCCTCTGCACATTGGCATTATGCACAGACACATCAGAGCACCTACAAACTGCCTGTTACGCTCCTGGGTCACTATTACGCACCTGCCTCTCAGTGTTACGCATAGAAGGGGTGGTTTCAGTGTTAATAACACTAGGTTACGTACCCAGGACCCAGTGTTACGCACCTGGGCCGGTGTTACGCACATACAGCCTATCACCCAATTTGCTCAAAAAGGCCCAAAAACTCAAAATTCCTGCCTCCAAAGCTACAACTTCAGTCAAAAGAGGTTGATAATTCTCTTCCTCACCTTGCAAGCAATATTTTCATAAACAAGGAAGACATTCAAAACTCAAAATGACCAAACCCAAATCTCCATGAAAGATCAATTTCTTAAACTCCTAGGACAGGTTTTGCCAACTTGAGAGGTTATCATAGGTTGTAAAGATATTCATGAATATCAAAATTGCTTCCAAACTCTAGAGCCCTCCTTGAATTTTCACCTTTCCCACATTTGTGAAGGTTTGCCCTCGCATCACTCATTTTCCCTCCCAAACCGGAAAGTCCTCACCAAAGCTCAAGCTCCTTCTATCCTGAAAAAACCACCATGTCGAAAGAAGAAATCAGTAGGTTAGAAGCAAAGTTAAAAGAAGAACAAGAGACTGACAGTAGCTCTAATGAGGAGTAAACAAATAAATATGAAGAGGAAAAGGACAGTGAGGTTGAAGCAGGGTTAGAATCATGACTGTCATGACACAAATCAACTTATAAATGATCAAGAAATTCAAAATGATAGTGTATGAAATCGACCAAAAGAGTACCTTATTGAAGGAGAGAGCCAAAGAGGAGCAAGAGAAAAAAGTGATGATCAGTTTGAAAGCCTGAGTGAGTAGAAGATAAAAGTGGGAAAAAAATTATGAGTTTTAGCACTAATGAAGATGATGGCAGTAGTCATGAAGAACAAACAAACAACAGCAAAGATAAAGAAGATAGTAGGGCAGAAACAGAGTATGATGAAGAATACCAAGAAGGTAATGAGGAAACAGATGGACATGGCAACCTTGAAAGGAAAGACAGTGATGAATTTGAGCAAAGAAAGAGATAGGGTTGCAAAGAGTTTTTAAATAAAGATCAAGATGAAAGCAAAAGGATAGTGAAGAAAGTGCAACAAGTAACTCAAAAAGAAGACCAATGTGACAATGAAGAAATCAGTGAAGAGGCAATTAAATTTGAGCACTCAAATAAGGTAAAGACCAAGAAAAAACTAAATACATGAGTCGAGATTTTCTACAAGCTTCTCAAACCTCTTGAGGGACCTCTCCACCAATTTTGAGGCAATTTGGACAAAATTATGTTTTTCCAAATTTGACCCGTAGGAGCGCAGAACCCTAGCTTTTACGCACAAAATTGGTGCATCTTCAGCTCTCTAAGTTTACATTTTTGGGTTTGTCACATCACCAACAGTCTACCCAAAAAATTTCAGATCAATTGAAGCATTTTTACCCCCTCAAAAGGTCGAAAAACACCTCAAATTTAACCTTTCTCCCTCTTTTTCAGAGCAGTGTTGGGAAATTTGATTTTTGAGAAGGTAACTTGCATCCATTCAGCACAAATCAAGTATTTTTGGAAAAAAAAATCCTCAAGCTTTCCAAAGAGTAGTCACGGGGACAAATCTGATGCTGGGAAGGGGTCCAAAACTCAGCTACAATAGACCCTATTTTCTGCTGAAATGGTGTTATGCACAGGGGCAGCCTTTTGCCAAAAAAGTCAAAAAAACACACGGATTGATGGCAAAGGATTTTTTTGATATTTCTTGGAAAAATCACTCCTGATTTGATTGGGGAGTTATGCTTTGGTGTTTTTCATTTATTTTTTTATCTACTATGTGTCTTGGGCCTTGCATGGTCATTAAACACATTTATGACTAGATTAGGGTTTCTGGAAGCCTCTTAGGGCTTCCCACCTCCTCAAATGCGTCATAAATAGAGCCTGAGGCTCTCATGTATTAGTTGGACTTTGATGACTTATGCTGAAGCAATACATAGTCTCTTGGATTTTTTTATAACAATTTGATGTCTTGGAGCTCATGCATGCCCTGGTTTTCTTGTTGATGGAGAGAGATTGTTTGGAGGATCCATAAGCCTGGTTGATGGTGAATTTTTCTTATGTTCATGTCTTCTAGTTTTCCATTATGTTTTCCATCTTGCTATTTTGCAGTAGGACAAATAATTTAGATTAAGAAATTTTTTCTAATGGCACCTTAATTCTATTTGTCCTTCACTGCCTCAATCTTTTCTTCTGTTGAGATATGTTAGGGAATCCATCTCCTACTCTCTAAGAAGTTCTTAGCTTGTCCATTTCTTGAATTGTTTAGATCAATTAGTGTCAAGTATGATTTATGGCTAGCCCCACATATTTTTGCCACTGAAATACTCTATTCTTGAAATCATCTCTTTAAAAGCAGTTTTGCCTAGGTTTGTCAAAAGAAGTATGCTTGAATCATGCTCTTTGCCTTTACTTAGCTAAAATTGTTTCAAGGAACCTTCATAGCTTTATATTTAGATATTAGGGTTTTCTCTCCTTAGATTGATTATAGTTATTTGTGTATCTTAAATATTTTCTTCTCTTGATGATGAAATCTATGAAAGTTTTCATTTGAATATTTGTCTTGGTTGATTATCTGTTTTCAGTCTGAAATCAAATGGACTAGGTTTTGCTTATGCCTTTGATTCTCTTACTATGCTTATAAATCTTCTAACTCCCTCAGTTTACAAGTATATAAAGGATTTTGTTTCAGCCCTTTATTAGCTTGTTGTTCTCAAGTTTAATTTCCATCTCATGATCCTTCACAACCTTAAAGATCCACCAACCAAGTTAAAATTTCCCTGCAAATGCTCTTAACACTATTGATGAACTTATCATGACCTTGTTAGACTCCATTTCCCAATGACTTAAAAATATTTCATGTTTTCTATCTAAAATCCATCTGAGCATCATACCAAACCAAAAACAATCAAAATACCCTGCACTTAACATCTAGCCTAAAAATCAACCCTTATCAGCAAACAACTTCACATCTTTGCACCTACTAGAGAGATCCCTCTCCGAATCTAGGAAGGCTAGGTCCTTGGATTCCAAAGCTTGGTTTGATGTTACCCTTGTCCATTTGTATCTCAATCAATCTAGAAAATTACGGGGACCTAACATAATGGCGATCACGGTGGGACCTTGATTCAAAAAACATCCTAGGTGTCCCTTAGGAATTCTCAAAATCTCAGTTAAGATTAGAACATCAGCTGATAAGCCAAAGAGTAGGAACTAATTGCCTCACCATCCTAGCAAGATGATGACTCAGGTAGAAGATACTCATTGAAACCTTAGGGCTGCATAAGGAAACTCAGAAAACCCAAAATAGTCCCTAGATTGATTTTAGTCAAAATTTGGTGGTGGGCCATCATATACATACCCTCAAAACTACAATACATCCACCTGGTGACTCCACTAGCCTCCAGTAGGCCTACTAACCCCACTAGTCCTTATAGACTCCCCTGCGAATGCATTAAGAAATCCCAATCATGCTGATGGTGGAAAACAAAGTTGAAACCCCCCCACTTGGCGACTCCACAACCCCCAATAGACCTAAAGACTCCACTGGTAGAGAACTCTAAGACTGGTTGAAAAGATCCAGTCACCCTTTCTGATTTACAAACATGGATCCAAGGATACAAAGGAGATATGCTCCAATGAATAGAGATCACATCCCTGGGTTTCCACACAAATTGCCTCAGATAGATTGGGACAAAAACCCCCCTAGGTTTCAAGATGAAAAGTCTGATGACACTTTGTTACACCTCATCAAGTTTCATATCCATGTATGGGGGTTAAAAGCTGAATGGCATGAGGACTGCCTTATGAATATTTTCATGCTAACATTAGAAGGGAAGGGAAGGGAATGGTATGAGAGTCTAAGACCTGGTAGCTTGTTTTCCTTAAAGGATATACACAAGGAATTTTATGAGCATTATAAACAAAATTCCCCATCTTTATCATTGGCTGAAAATTGTTGTGATCAATCTCAGGATATCATATAGTACCTTTTAGATAGTGATGAAGATTTGGAAAATTTGCATCCGGAATACCTCCTAACATCCATTCATGAATTTCATTCTCAATATAACTATCATGATAGCCTAGATGAGTTAGTTGAGGAAGAAATCAATCAAGGTATAGAAGAAAACCCACAAAATTTCTCTGAAGGCTCAAGTGATGATTCACCATCTCTTTTAGGCAAGGCTCAAGAAAACATTCAGCCTCAAAATGAGCCTTCACAAGAAAAAGGGAATTGTTGTACTTCTATCCAAAGAAAGAGAAAAATGTCGTCTCTTTTGATTGAAGAGGAAATAAATCAGATGTTAAACATGCAACCAGCTTCTAAGCCTTCATGTAAACAAAACATTCCTATTCTTTCTCCTACTAATTCCATCTACCATAAATCAGAAAGTGAACTTGTAGATCAATTCAAAGAAGAACAAACTGATAGTCCAATATGTTTGATTGGTGACACTACTTATTTTGATGAGTTTCCAAAGTTTGATCAATCTGATGGTGATAATGTTCTCCAAACAGAATCTAACCTTGCAGAGCCATCAACAATTGATTTATGGGATGAAGTTCACTATCATCAGATTGAAAGCAGTAATCAGCCAAGACAAGTCACCTATGACACTGATGAGGAAAGCCTTGAATGTTTAGAAGTAAGTGAAGAGTCTCTCACTCTTTGCTCTGCTTCACTTCAGTCTATCAGAAATAACTTTAACATAATTGGAAATCAGCAATCTTCCAGCTTTGATGTTGAGGTTGAGGAGGATGAAGAACTTCTTGAGCAAGTTGTAAGTGAAAAACCTTATCCTGAAATGGTTGATGAAATCATTTGGGACATGGAATCTTCTTCAGCTTCAGATTTGCAGCCACCAAGTCCCATTGAAATTCAAATTGTAGATGAAGGCTTGTAAATTTACAATCACATAAGAGTTGTTGCACCTCTTTCTCAAGAAGATTTATTACCTAAGAGTGCTTCTGCTCATCAACATGATGGTCTTCACGCAGAATTCAATCCACTAAATCAGAGCATACCAGGACTTCTTGAAGACAACATTGCAATCTATGATGATTCTACCAGTTCAAATGATCATAAGGAAGAGGAAGATTTTATTTCGCAAAAGAGTCCTAAGCTCAGCAAAGTGGAGCAAGAACCAGGCCTAGATCAACCTTATTTTCCAAATCTTCACATTCAGGTATTGTTTCAAGATCCCTTTGTTGATTTGTTAAAGACATTTGAAGAGGGAGTGAAACATGCTAAGAACAGTTTGATGCAAGGTTTAAAGATAATTTTAGGCACCACTATTCAAAAGAATGTAAGATGGTAATGGCCCTTTTGTTTGTCCCCCATACTCAAGGAGCTAAACCAAGATCCCTCATGGAATCATCTGCTTGACTCTTTGTATTGGAAAAGAGAGTTCACTAGCTGAATATATATCATGTATAGGTTAGATTAGGATAGATAGGTATGAAAAATAAGCTCAGCCTTGTGAGCATCTTTCTTTAGTTCTAGATTGTTTGGAAAAAATGAAAAAAACACAAAAACAAATAAAGGTAGAAAAAGAGGGCAGATTTGAAAAGTGGTACAGCCCCATACCTAAAAAATAGTAATGTTGAAAGTGTGCAAGCTTAAATGCCACTACTTGTTCATAAAGAAGTCTTGTCCAGTCATCTAGCCTAATCATGGTTGAACATGTTTTCAATTTATTGCCGATAAGTTAGTGAAAGAGAACTTGTTAAATCATTCAAACTTGACTTGTAAAAAGGGACAGATTAGGGAATGAAAGGATACTGGTTCCAATTTCTCAAAACAGAATCAAAGAGGAAGATGAGGATGCATAACAAATGATTGATCACAGCCCTCATCTTTCTATTTTACTTTTATGCAAAAATAATGTTTGTGTGCAGCTTGTTCTTATGCCACAACTCATGGTAAGTCAGATTGCCTAATCCTGATTTACCATGCTTTCAATTTCATGTTAGTAGGATAGAGAATAAAGTTTTTCAAACAACTTAATATTGAAAAATGAGTAGACTAGGTAGAGAATAAGAGAGTTTATTAGCCTAATCTGAACTCTGGGAAGAAATAAGGGTACAATTAGATAGCTTTATTTTTGTTTTAAAAAATAAAAATATCAGGGGTTTGCAAATCTAAGTGCACCCAAGTGAAGAAAAAATGTTAGGCCAAGTAAGATGGGTAGGTAAGAAAGAGATGGAAGCAAACATGTCTTTTCAGATTATGAGATCATAGCTTCAAAAGAACATCAGAAAATGAAGAAATAAAGATCTACAAATTGCAAGTAAGGCACTAGTCTTCAAAGCTCAGAGATCTGAACTCTGACATTCTGGACACCTCCTGAAAAGGAGCTGCCCTCTCCAAGTGGAGCCACTATTAGTCATCCATAATTTTCACTATCTAAGGATGACTAAAATATCAATTCTAGGGTTCTAGAAGCAAATTTCATGTACATTGTGAGTTCTAGAAATCTCACGGCCTTCATTATCCTTAGGATAAATTTTCACTATTTCATCATTCCATCATGTCAAGCTTAGCTCACCCATCCCAGAAGACCCATCATGGGCTCATGCCACTCATTATCACTATATTTCGCCACCTTTGGCCTCATTCCTCTATTTTTGTTTTGCCCATAACTCCATTTTCCACCTAGGGTTTCCTACAAGCCTAACTCATGCCCATGATCCCCAAGTCCCTCAAGCATTGATGGTCCCTAAACTATCTTTGTAGACTCTTTAGATAAATCAAGTACATGGGATTTTGGATCTTCAATACACCATTTTTTCAACACTTTATTTCTACACTTGAAGATTCCAAACCAATTTTCAGTCAAAGAAAGGTCAAAGAATCGCCACTAGGTCAATTAGGGTTTTCATGTTTTTCAAGGTTATCATCTCCAAAAATACCAACATTTAGCTTCAAAAGTCTGCAACTAAGGTAACGGGCTATCTTGAAACTTTTTCACAAGTACTAAGAGGCCAACCAGCAGAAGAAATTGGTAAGGTAAGAGGTTTTCTACTCAATAATGGCATCTTGCAGCAAGGGAGACATGAAAACTAGGGTTTTTGAAGGCATTTTTCTTGGTTTCACGACCTCCATGATTAAATCATCCACAAGGTTTGTATACTGATGCTCTTACACCTCCTCCTATCCTTAATATACCTTCAAAAACACTCCCTATCACTCCTATCCCTCAAAATCATCATTTTTCTACAAAGCCTAGTCTATTGCCACAATTTGACACCTTTTTGAGACTAGGCATGTGTTTTGACCTTTTGGACCCCTTCCCCTCACTCAATTCTTGAAATTCCACTTTCCCCTACTCCCTAACATCTATCCCTATCCCCAAAAATTTCCCCAAGAATTTAGAAAAAAATTAACCCCTTCATTCCACTCCCTCTGCACGGCAGTCCTAAATCCCCACAACAAACCCAAATTTCCTCTTCCAACTAAGCTAGGGTTGGATATGAAAATGAGGCACAAGAGAGAAGGATTCATTTGATATACCATGTCAGCAAGCATAATTCCATACCAACTCATAAGCATCATGCCTCCATGATTTTACAAAGAATTCATTCCAAGAAACAAGCCATGTGTCACGCCCAGGGCCAGTTTTGCTTCAAACTGTGTTTCTGACCAAACAGAGATGAAATTGACAAAATTGAGAGATTTTTTCGTCCAAAATAGGCCCAAGAAGAAAAATTTCCTTCATTTTTTACACAAGTATCATGGTTTGGGATAAATGTTAAAAAATGCAGGTGTCACAGGAGAATTTCTGCATTGCTGGAGTGACCTTGGGAAAATCAGGTTTTCTCACATTGGAATATCAAAATGACTTTCTTGATGAGTCAAATGACAAGTAGAATCAACCATATTTCCAACTAGCTATCACGGGCCCAATTTCGATACCGGGAAGGCCTCCAAATGCCATCTGCACGTTGGCGTTATGCACACACACATCAGAGCGCCTACAAACTGCCTGTTATGCTCCTAGGTCACTGTTACGCACCTGGCTCTCAGAGTTACGCACAGGAGGGGTGGTTTTAGTGTTAATAACACTGTGGTACACACCCAGGACCCAGTGTTACGCACCTGGGCTGGTGTTACGCACATACAGCCTATCACCCAATTTTCTCAAAAAGGCCTAAAAACTCAAAATTATTGCCTCCAAAGCTACAACTTTAGTCAAAAGAGGTTGATAATTCTCTTCCTCACCTTGAAAGAAATATTTTCATAAACAAGGAAGACATTCAAAACTCAAAATTACCAAACCCAAATCTCCATGAAATATCAATATTTTAAACTCCTAGGACAGGGTTTGCCAACTTGAGAGGTTATCATAGGTTGTAAAGATATTCATGAATAGCAAACTTGCTTCCAAAATCTGGAGCCCTCCTTGACTTTTCACCTTTCCCCCATTTTCCAAGGTTTGCCCTCACATCACTCATTTTCCCTCCCAAACCGGAAAGTCCTCACCAAAGCTCAAGCTCCTTTTATCCTGAAACAACCACCATGTCCAAAGAAGAAATTAGTAGGTTAGATGCAAAGTTAAAAGAAGAACAAGAGGCTGACAGTAGCTCTACTGAGGAGTACAAAAATAAAAATGAAGAGGAAAAGGATAGTGAGGCTGAAGCAGGGTTATAATCATGACTGTCATGACACAAATCAACTTATAAATGATCAAGAAATTCAAAATGATAGTGCAGGAAATTGACCAAAAGAGTATCTTAATGAAGGAGAGAGCCAAAGAAGTGTAAGAGAAGAAAGTGATGATCAGTTTGAAAGGCTGAGTGAGCAGAAGATAAAATTGGCACAAAAGTTATGAGTTTGAGCACTAATGAAGATGATGGCAGTAGCCATGAAGAACAAACAAACAGCAGCAAAGATAAAGAAGATAGTAGGGCAGAAACAGAGTATGATGAAGAATACCAAGACGGTAATGAGGAAACAGATGGACATGGCAGCCTTGGAAGGAAAGACAATGATGAATATGAGCAAAGACAGAGATAGGGTTGAAAATAGTTTTTAAATAAAGATCAAGATGAAAGCAAAAGGATAGGGAAGAAAGTGCAACAAGTAACTCAAAAAGAAGACCAAAGTGACAATGAAGAAATCAGTGAAGAGGCATTGAAATTTGAGCACTCAAATAAGGTAAAGACCAAGAAAACTTAAATAAATGACTCAAGATTTTCTACAAGCTTTTCAAACCTCTTCAGGGACCTCTCCAACAATTTTGAGGCAATTTGGACAAAATTTTGTTTTTTCCAAATTTTGACCCCTAGGAGCACAACACCCTAGCTGTTACGCAACAAATTGGTGCATCTTCAGCTCTCCAAGTTTACATTTCTGGGTTTTTCACATCACCAACAGTCTACCCACAAAATTTCAGATCAATTGAAGCATTTTTACCCCCTCAAAAGGTCGAAAAACACAAATTTAACCTTTCTGCCTCTTTTTCAGAGCAGGTGTTACGCATAGAGAAGTGTTGGGATATTTGATTTTTTAGAAGGTAAATTGCATCCATTCAGCACAAATCAAGTATTTTTGGAAATTATACTCATCAAGATTTCCAACGAGCCATCACGGGGCCAAATCCAATGAAGGGAAGGGCTCCAAAACTTAGCTACAACAGACACTATTTTCTAGTGAAATGGTGTTACGCACAGGGGCAGCCTTTTGCCAAAAATTTCAACAAAACACACGGATTGATGGCAAAGGATTTTTTTGATATTTTCTTGGACAAATAACTCCTGATTTTATTGGGGAGTTATGTTTTTGTGTTTTTCATTTATTTTCTTATCTAGTATGTGTCTTGGGCCTTGCATGGTCATTAAGCACATTTATGACTAGATTAGGGTTTCTGGAAGCCTCTTAGGGCTTCCCACCTCTTCAGCTGCTCCATATATAGAGACTAAGGCTCTGATGTATTAGTTGGATTGTGATGACTTATGCTGAAGCAATACCTAGTCTCTTGGAGTTTTTTATAACAATTTGATGTCTTGGAGCTCATGCATGCCCTGGTTTGCTTGTTGATGGAGAGAGATTGTTTGGAGGATCCATAAGCCTGGTTGATGGTGAAGTTTTCTCATGTTCATGTCTTCTATTTTTCCATTATGTTTTCCATCTTTCTATTTTGCAGTAGGACAAAGAATTTAGATTAAGAAATTTTTTCTAATGGCACCTTAATTCTATTTGTCCTTCACTGCCTCAATGTTTTCTTCTGTTGAGATATGTTAGGGAATCCATCTCCTACTCTCTAAGAAGTTCTTGGATTTTCCATTTCTTGATTGTTTTAGATCAGATGGTGTCAAGTATAATTTATGGCTAGCCCCGCATATTGTTGCCACTGAAATACTCTGTTCTTGGAATCATCTCTTTAAAAGCAGCTTTGCCTAGGTTTGTCAAAAGAAGTATGTTTGAATCATGCTCTTTGCCTTTACTTAGCTAAAATTGTTTCAAGGAACCTTCATAGTTGTATCTTTAGATATCAGGGTTTTCTCTCCTTCTATTGATTATAGTTATTTGTGTATCTTAAATATTTTTTGCTCTTGATGATGAAATATATGAAAGTTAAATAAGTTTCTTACCTTTCTATGTTTTCATCCAAATGTTTGTCTTGGTTGATTCTCTGTTTTCAGTCTGAAATAAAATGGACTAGGTTTTGCTTATGCCTTTGATTCTCTTGCTATGCTTATAAATCTTCTAACTCCCTCAGTTTACAAGTATATAAAGGATTTTGTTTCTGCCCTTTATTAGCTTGTTTTTCTCAAGTTTAATGTCCATCTCATGATCCTTCACAACCTTAAAGATCCACCAACCAAGTTAAAATTGCCCTACAAATTCTCTTAACACCATTGATGAACTTATCATGACCTTGTTAGACTCCATTGCCCAATGAATTAACAATCCTTCATGTTTTCTATCTAAAATCCATCTGAGCATCATACCCAACCAAAAACAATCAAAATATCTTGCACTTAACATCTAGCCTAAAATCCAACCCTAATCAACAAACAAGTTCACATCTTTGAACCTACTAGAGAGATCCCTCTTTGAATCCAGGAATGCTAGGTCCTTGGATTCCAAAGCTTGGTTTGACGTTACCCTTGCCCATTTGTATCTCAATCAATCTAGCAAATTACGGGGACCTAACATAATGGCGATCACGGTGGGACCTTGAGTCAAAAAACATCCTAGGTGTCCCTTAGGAATTCTCAAAATCTCAGTTAAGCTTAGAACATCAACTGATAAGCCAAAGAGTAGGAACTAATTGCCTCACCATCCTAGCAAGATGATGACTCAGCTAGAATATACTCATTGAATCCCTCGGGCTGCATAAGGAAACTCAGAAAACCAAAAATAGTCCCTAGATTGATTTTAGTCAAAATTTGGTTGTGGACCATCATATACATACCCTCAAAAATACAAGACCTCCACCTGGCGACTCCACTAGCCTCCAGTAGGCCTACTAACCCCACTAGTCCTTATAGACTCCCCTGTGAATGCATTAAGCAATCCCAATCATGCTAATGGTGGACAGCAAAGTTGAAACCCCCCCACCTGGCAACTCCACAACCCCCAATAGACCTAAAGACTCCACTAGTAGAGAACTCTAAGACTGGCTGAAAAGATTCAGTGACCCTTTCTGATTTACAAACATGGATCCAAGGATACAAAGGAGATATGCTCCAATGAATAGAGATCACATCCCTGGGTTCCCACACAAATTTCCTCAGATATATCGGGACAAAAACCTCCCTAGGTTTCAAGACGAAAAGTCTGATGACACTTTGTTACACCTCATCAAGTTTCATATCCATGTATGGGGGTTAAAAGCTGAATGGCATGAGGACTACCTTATGAATATTTTCATGCTAACATTAGAAGGGAAGGCAAGGGAATGGTATGAGAGTCTAAGACCTGGTAGCTTATTTTCCTTAAAGGATATACACAAGGCATTTTATGAGCATTATAAAAAAAATTCCCCATCTTTATCATTGGCTGAAAATTGTTGTGTTCAATCTCAGGATATCATACAATACCTTTTAGATAATGATGAAGATTTGGAAAATTTGCATCCTGAAGACCTCTTAACATCCATTCATGAATTTCATTCTCAAGATAACTATCATGACAGCCTAGATGAGTTAGTTGAGGAAGAAATCAATCAAGGTATAGAAGAAAACCACAAAATTTCTCTGAAGGCACAAGTGATGATTCACCATCTCTTCTAGGTGAGGCTCAAGAAAACATTCAGCCTCAAAATGAGCCTTCACAAGAAAAAAGAGAACTGTTGTACTTCTATCCAAAGAAAGAGAAAAATTCCTCCTCTTTTGACTGAAGAGGAAATAAATCAAATGTTAAACATGCAACCAGCCTCTAAGCCTTCATGTAAACAAAACATTCTTGTTCTTTCTCCTACTAATTCCATCTACCATAAAACAAAAAGTGAGCTTGTAGATCAATTCAAAGAATAAAAAATTGATAGTCCAATATGTTTGATTGGTGACACTATTTATTTTGATGAGTTTCCAAAGTTTGATCAATCTGATGGTGATGATGTTCTCCAAACAGAAGCTAACCTTGCAGATCCATCAGCAGTTGATTTATGGGATGAAGTTCACAACCATCAGATTGAAAGAAGTAATCAACGAAGACAAGTCACCTATGACACTGATGAGGAAAGCCTTGAAAGTTTAGAAGTAAGTGAATAGTCTCTGACTCTTTGTTCTACTTCACTTCAGTCCATCAGAAATAAATTTCACATAATTAGAAATCAGCAGTCTTCTAGCTTTGATGTTGAGGTTGAGGAGGATGAAGAACTTCTTGAGCAAGTTGTAAGTGAAAAACCTTTTCCTGAAATGGTTGATGAAATCATTTGGGACACGAAATCTTCTTCAGCTTCAGATTTGCAGCCACCAAGTCCCATTGAAATTCAAATTGTAGATGAAGGCTTGGAAATTTACAATCACATAAGAGTTGCTGCACCTCTTTCTCAAGAAGATTTATTACCTAAGAGTGTTCCTTCTCATCAACATGATGGTCTTCACGCAGAATTCAATCCACTAAATCAGAGCATACCAGGACTTCTTGAAGACAACATTGCAATCTATGATGAGTCTACCAGTTCAAATGATCATAAGGAAGAGGAAGAGTTTATTTCCCAAAAGAGTCCTAAGCTCAGCCAAGTGGAGCAAGAACCTAGCCTAGATCAACCTTATTTTCCAAATCTTCACATTCAGGTATTGTTTCAAGATCCCTTTGTTGATTTGTTAAAGACATTTGAAGAGGGAGTGAAACATGCTAAGAGCATTTTGATGCAAGGTTTAAAGAGAAGTTTAGGCACCACTGTTCAAAAGAATGTAAGATGGGAATGGCCCTTTTGCTTGTCCCCCATACTCAAGGAGCTAAACCAAGATCCCTGATGGAATCATCTGCTTGATAGTTTGTATTGGAAAATAGAGTTCACTAGCTAAATATATATCATGTATAGGTTATATTAGGATAGATAGGTATCAAAAATAAGCTCATCCTTGTAAGCATATTTTTTTAGTTCTATATTGTTTGGAAAAAATGAAAAAAACACAAAAACAAAGAAAGGTAGAAAAATAGGGCAGATTTGAAAAGTGGTACAGCCCCATACCCAAAAAATAGTAATGTTGAAAGTGTGCAAGCTTAAATGCCACTACTTGTTCATAAAGAAGTCTTGTTCAGTCATCTAGCCTAATCATGGTTGAACATGTTTTCAATTTATTGTCGATAAGTTAGTGACAGAGAGCTTGTTAAATCATTCAAACTTGACTTGTAAAAAGGGACAGATTAGGGAATGAAAGGATACTGGTTCCACATGCTCAAAACAGAACCAAAGACGAATATGAGGATGCATAACAAATGATTGATCACAACCCTTATCTTTCTATTTTACTTTTATGCAAAATAATGTTTGTGTGCATCTTGTTCTTATGCCAAAACTCATGCTAAGTCAGATTGCCTAATCTTGATTTACCATGCTTTCAATTTCATGTTAGTAGGATAGAGAATAAAGTTTTTCAAACAACTTAATCTTGACAAATGAGTAGACTAGGTAGAGAATAAGAGAGTTCATTAGCCTAATCTAAACTCTTGGAAGAAATAAGGGTACAATTAGATAGTTTTATTTGTGTTTTAAAAAATAAAAATGTCAAGGGTTTGCAAATCCAAGTGCACCCAGGTGAAGGAAAAATGTTAGGCCAAGTAAGATGGGTAGGTAAGAAAGAGATGGAAGCCAACATGTCTTTTCAAACTATGATATCATCGCTTCAAATGAACATCAGAAAATGAAGAAAGAAAGATCTCCAAAGTGCAAGTAAGTCACTGGTCTTCAAAGCTCAGAGATCTGAACTCTAACGTTCTGGACACCTCCTGAAAAGGAGCTACCCCCAAGTGGAGCCATTGTTAGTCATGCATAATTTTCACTATCTAAAGATGACTAAAATATCAGTTCTAGAGTTCTAGAAGAAAATTTCATGAACATTGTGAGTTCTAGAAATCTCACGGCCTTCATTATCCTTAGGATAAATTTTCACTATTTCATCATTATGTCATGTCAAGCTCAGCTCACCCATCCCAGAAGACCCATCATGGGCTCATGCCACTCATTATCACTATGTTTCACCACCTTTGGCCTCAATCCTCTATTTTTATTTTTCCCATAACTCCATTTGCACCTAGGGTTTCCTACAAGCCTAACTCATGCCCATGATCCCCAAGTCCCTCAAGCATTGATGGTCCCTAAACTATCTTTGTAGACTCTTTAGATAAATCAAGTACATGGGATTTTGGATCTTCAATACACCACTTTTTCAACACTCTATTTCTACACTTGAAGATTCCAAACCAATTTTCAGTCAAAGAGAGGTCAAAGAATCCCCACTAGGTCAATTAGGGTTTTCATGTTTTTCAAGGTTATCATCTCCAAAAATACCAACATTCAGCTTCAAAACTCTGCACCTAAGGTAATGGGCTATATTGAAACT
This sequence comes from Pinus albicaulis, assembly GCA_034641835.2. Lineage (NCBI taxonomy): Eukaryota > Viridiplantae > Streptophyta > Pinopsida > Pinales > Pinaceae > Pinus > Pinus albicaulis. The sequence goes on from CM076574.1 coordinate 1,306,751,012, forward strand.
TTTTAACAAGTGCTAAGAGTCCAACCAATAGAAGAAATTGATAAGGTGAGAGGTTTGCTACTAAATAGTGGCATCTTGCAGCAAGGGAAACATGAAAACTAGGGTTTTTGAAGGCATTTTTCTTGGTTTCATGACCTTCATGATTAAATCATCCAAAAGGTTTGTATATTTATGCTCTTACACCTCCTCCTATCCTTAATATACCTTCACAAACACTCCCCATCACTCCTATCCCTCAAAATCATCATTTTTCTACAAAGCCTAGTCTACTGCCACAATTTGACACCTTTTTGAGACTAGGCCTGTGTTTTGACCTTTTGGACCCCTTCCCCTCACTAAATTCTTAAAATTCCACTTTCTCCTACTCCCTAACATCTATCCCTATCCCCAAAAATTTCCCCAAGAATTTAGACAACCATTAACCCCTTCATTCCACTCCCTTTGCAAGGCGGTCCTAAATCCCCACAACAAACCCTAATTTCCTCTTCCAACTAAGCTAGGGTTGGATATGAAAAGGAGGCACAAGAGAAAAGGATTCATTTGATATACCATGTCAGCAAGCATACTTCCATACCAGCTCATAAGCATCATGCCTCCATCATTTTACAAAGAATTCATTCCAAGAGACAAGCCATGTGTCACGCCCAGGGCCAGTTTTGCTTCAAACTGTGTTTCTGACCAAACAGAGATGAAATTGACAAAATTGAGAGAGGTTTTTTTCCAAAACAGGCCCACGAAGAAAAATTTCCTTCATTTTTTACACAGGTATCATGGTTTGGGATAAATGTTAAAAAATACAGGTGTCATGGGAGAATTTCTGCACTGCTGGAGTGACCTTCGGAAAATCAGGTTTTCTCATAGCTGGAATATCAAAATGAATTTATTGATGAGTCAAATGAAAATTAGACTCAAACTGATATCCAACGAGCTATCACGGGCCCAATTCCAACATCGAGAAGGCCTCCAAATTCCCTATGCACGTTTGCGTTGCGCACAGACACATCAGAGCACCTACAAACTACCTGTTACGCTCCTGGGTCACTGTTACGCACCTGGCTCTCGGTGTTACACATAGGAGGGGTGGTTTTAGTGTTAATAAAACTGTGTTATGCACCCAAGACCCAGTGTTATACACCTGGGCCAGTGTTACGCACAAACAGCCTATCACACAATTTGCTCAAAAAGGCCCAAAAACTCAAAATTCTTGCCTCCAAAGCTACAACTTCAGTCAAAAGAGATTGATAATTCTCTTCCTCACCTTGCAAGAAATATTTTCATAAACAAGGAAGACATTCAAAACTCAAAATTACCAAACCCAAATCTCCATGAAAGATCAATTTCTTAAACTCCTAGGACAGGGTTTGTCAACTTGAGAGGTTATCATAGGTTGTAAAGATATTCACGAATAGCAAACTTGCTTCCAAACTCTGGAGCCATCCTTGACTTTTCACCTTTCCCCCATTTTCCAAGGTTTTCCCTCGCATCACTCATTTTCCCTCCCAAACTGGAAATTCCCCACCAAAGCTCAAGCTCCTTTTATCCTGAAACAACCACCATGTCAAAAGAAGAAATCAGTAGGTTAAATGCAAAGTTAAAAGAAGAACAAGAGGCTGACAGTAGCTCTAATGAGGAGTAAACAAATAAAAATGTAGAGGAAAAAGACAGTGAGGCTAAAGCAGGGTTAGAATCATGACTGTCATGACACAAATCAACTTATAAATGATCAAGAAATTCAAAATGATAGTGCAGGAAATCGACCAAAAGAGTACCTTATTGAAGGAGAGAGCCAAAGAGGAGCAAGAGAAGAAAGTGATGATCAGTTTGAAAGCCTGAGTGAGCAGAAGATAAAAGTGGGACAAAATTTGTGAGTTTGAGCACTAATGAAGATGATGGCAGTAGCCATGAAGGACAAAAAAACAGCAGCAAAGATAAAGAAGATAGTAGGGTAGAAACAGAGTATGATGAAGAATACCAAGAAGGTAATGAGGAAACAGATGGACATGGCAGCCTTGAAAGGAAAGACGGTGATGAATTTGAGAAAAGACAGAGATAGGGTTGAAAATAGTTTTTAAATAAAGATCAAGATGAAAGAAAAAGGATAGTGAAGAAAGTGCAACAAGTAACTCAAAAAGAAGACCAAAGTGACAATGAAGAAATCAGTGAAGAGGCATTGAAATTTGAGCACTCAAAGAATGTAAAGACCAAGAAAAACTTAAATACATGACTTGAAATTTTCTACAAGCTTCTCAAACCTCTTGAGGGACCTCTCCACCAATTTTGAGGCAATTTGGACAAAATTTTGTTTTTTCCAAATTTTGACCCCTAGGAGCGCAGCACCCTAGCTGTTACGCAAAAAATTGGTGCATCTTCAACTCTCTAAGTTTACATTTTTGGTTTTTTCACATCACCAAAAGTCTACCCACAAAATTTTAGATCAATTGAAGCATTTTTACCCTCTCAAAAGGTCGAAAAACACCTCAAAATTGACCTTTCTGCCTCTTTTTTAGAGCAAGTGTTATGCACAGAGCAGTGTTGGGATAATTTATTTTTGAGAATGGAAATTGCATCCATTCAGAACAAATCAAGTATTTTTGGAAATTAGACTCATCAAGCTTTCCAACGAGCCATCACAGGGCCAAATCCGATGCCGAGAAGGGGTCCAAAACTCAACTACAACAGACCCTATTTTCTGTTGAAATGGTGTTACGCACAGGGGCAGCCTTTTGCCAAAAATGTCAACAAAACATACGGATTGATGGAAAAGGAGTTTTTTGATATTTCCTTGGAAAAATCACTCCTGATTTGATTGGGGAGTTATGTTTTGGTGTTTTTCATTTATTTGCTTATCTACTATGTGTCTTGGGCCTTGCATGGTCATTAAACACATTTATGACATTTATGACTAGATTAGGGTTTTTGGAAGCCTCTTAGGGCTTCCCACCTCCTCAGCTGCTCCATAAATATAGCTTGATGCTCTCATGTATTATTTGGATTTTGATGACTTATGTTGAAGCAATACATAGTCTCTTGGAGGTTTTGATAACAATTTGATGTCTTGGAGCTCATGCATGCCCTGGTTTGCTTGTTGATGGAGAGAGATTGTTTGGAGTATCCATAAGCCTGGTTGATGTGAAGTTTTCTTATGTTCATGTCTTCTAGTTTTCCATTATGTTTTCCATCTTGCTATTTTTCAGTAGGACAAAGAATTTAGATTAAGAAATGTTTTCTAATGGCACCTTAATTCTGTTTGTCCTTCACTGCCTCAATGTTTTCTTCTGTTGAGATATGTTAGGGAATCCATCTCTTTGTCTCTAAGAAGTTCTTAGCTTGTCCATTTCTTGAATGGTTTAGATTAGCTAGTGTCAAGTATGATTTATGGCTAGCCCCGCATATTGTTTCCACTGAAATACTCTGTTCTTGGAATCATCTCTTTAAAAGCAGCTTTGCCTAGGTTTGTCAAAAGAAGTATGTTTGAATCATGCTCTTTGCCTTTACTTAGCTAAAATTGTTTCAAAGAACCTTCGTAGTTGTATCTTTAGATATCAGGGTTTTCTCTCCTTCTATTGATTATATTTATTTGTGTATCTTAAATATTTTCTACTCTTTATGATGAAATCTATGAAAGTTAAATAAGTTTCTTGCCTTTCTTCATTTTCATCTCAATGTTTGTCTTGGTTGATTATCTGTTTTCAGTCTAAAATCAAATGGACTAGGTTTTGTTTATGCCTTTTATTCTATTGATATGCTTATAAATCTTCTAACTCCCTCAGTTTACAAGTATATAAAGGATTCTGTTTCTGCCCTTTATTAGCTTGTTGTTCTCAAGTTTATTTTCCATCTCATGATCCTTCACAACCTTAAAGATCCACCAACCAAGTTAAAATTTCCCTACAAATGCTCTTAACACCATTGATGAACTTATCATGACCTTGTTAGACTCCATTGCCCAATGACTTAACAATCTTTCATGTTTTCTATCTAAAATCCATCTGAGCATCATACCCAACCGAAAGCAATCAAAATACCCTTCACTTAACGTCTAGCTTAAAAATCAACCCTATTCAGCAAAAAAGTTCACATCTTTGCACCTACTAAAGAGATCCCTCTCCGAATCCAGGAAGGCTAGGTCCTTGGATTCCAAAGCTTGGTTTGATGTTACCCTTGTCCATTTGTATCTCAATCAATCTAGAAAATTACAGGGATCTAACATAATGGCAATAACGGTGGGTCCTTGAGTCAAAAAACATCCTAGGTGTCCCTTAGGAATTCTCAAAATCTCAGTTAAGCTTAGAACATCAACTGATAAGCCAAAGCGTAGGAACTAATTGCATCACCATCCTAGCAAGATGATGACTCAACTAGAAGATACTCATTGAAACCTTAGGGCTGCATAAGGAAACTCAAAAACCCAAAACAGTCCCTAGATTTATTTTAGTCAAAATTTGGTGGTGGACCATCATATACAATCCCTCAAAACTACAAGACATCCACCTGGCGACTCCAATAGCCTCCAGTAGGCCTACTAACCCCACTAGTCCTTATAGAATCCCCTAGGAATGCATTAAGAAACCCCAATCATGTTGATGGTGGACAGCAAAGTTGAAACCCCCCCACTTGGCGACTCCACAACCCCCAATAGACCTAAAGACTCCACTGGTAGAGAACTCTAAGACTGGTTGAAAAGATTCAGTGACCCTTTCTGATTTACAAACATGGATCCAAGGATACAAAGGAGATATGCTCCAATGAATAGAGATCACATCCCTGGGTTCCCACAGAAATTGCCTCAGATAGATTGGGACAAAAACCTCCCTAGGTTTCAAGATGAAAAGTCTGATGACCCTTTGTTACACCTCATCAAGTTTCATATCCATGTATGGGGGTTAAAAGCTAAATGGCATGAGGACTACCTTATGAATATTTTCAGGCTAACATTAGAAGGGAAGGCAAGGGAATGGTATGAGAGTCTAAGACCTGGTAGCTTGTTTTCCTTAAAGGATATAAATAAGGCATTTTATGAGCATTATAAACAAAATTCCCCATCTTTATCATTGGCTGAAAATTGTTGTGATCAATCTCAGGATATCATATAGTACCTTTTAGATAGTGATGAAGATTTGGAAAATTTGCATCCTGAAGACCTCTTAACATCCATTCATGAATTTCATTCTCAAGATAACTATCATGATAGCCTAGATGAGTTAGTTGAGGAAGAAATCAGTCAAGGTATAGAAGAAAACCCACAAAATTTCTTTGAAGGCACAAGTGATGATTCACCATCTCTTCTAGGTGGGGCTCAAGAAAACATTCAGCCTCAAAATGAGCCTTCACAAGAAAAAGGAGAACTGTTGTACTTCTATCCAAAGAAAGAGAAAAATGCCGTCTCTTTTGACTGAAGAGGAAATAAATCAGATGTTAAACATGAAACCAGCCTCTAAGCCTTCATGTAAACAAAACATTCATGTTCTTTCTCCTACTAATTCCATCTACCATAAATCAGAAAGTGAACTTGTAGATCAATTCAAAGAAGAAAAAACTGATAGTCCAATACGTTTGATTGGTGACACTACTTATTTTGACGAGTTTCCAAAGTTTGATCAATATGATGGTGATGATGTTCTCCAAACAGAAGCTAACCTTGCAGAGCCATCAGCAGTTGATTTATGGGATGAAGTTCATTATCATCAGATTGAAAGGAGTAATCAGCCAAGACAAGTCACCTAGGACACTGATGAGGAAAGCCTTGAAAGTTTAGAAGTAAGTGAAGAGTCTCTGTCTCTTTGCTCTACTTCACTTCAGTCCATCAGAAATAACTTTCACATAATTGGAAATCAGCAGTCTTCCAACTTTGATGTTGAGGTTGAGGAGGATGAGGAACTTCTTGAGCAAGTTGTAAGTGAAAAAACTTTTCCTAAAATGGTTGATGAAATCATTTGGGACACAGAATCTTCTTCAGCTTCAGATTTGAAGCCACCAAGTCCCATTGAAATTCAAATTGTAGATGAAGGCTTGGAAATTTACAATCACATAAGAGATGCTGCACCTCTTTCTCAAGAATATTTATTACCTAAGAGTGCTCCTACTCATCAACATGATGGTCTTCACGCAGAATTCAATCCACTAAATCAGAGCATACCAAGACTTCTTGAAGACAACATTGCAATATATGACGAGTCTACCAGTTCAGATGATCATAAGGAAGAGGAAGAGTTATTTCCCAAAAGATTCCTAAGCTCATCCAAGTGGAGCAAGAACTAGGCCTAGATCAACCTTATTTTCCAAATCTTCACATTTAGGTATTGTTTCAAGATCCCTTTGTTGATTTGTTAAAGAAATTTGAAGAGGGAGTGAAACATGCTAAGAGAAGTTTGATGCAAGGTTTAAAGAGAATTTTAGGCACCACTATTCAAAAGAATGTAAGATGGGAATGGCCCTTTTGTTTGTCCCCCATACTCAAGGAGCTAAACCAAGATCCCTAATGGAATCATTTGCTTGACTGTTTGTATTGGAAAAGAGAGTTCACTAGTTGAATATATATCATGTATAGGTTAGATTAGGATAGATAGGTATGCAAAATAAGCTTAGCCTTGTGAGCATCTTTTTTTAGTTCTATATTGTTTGGAAAAAATGAAAAAAACAAAGAAAGGTAGAAAAAGAGGGCAGATTTGAACAGTGGTACAACCCCATACCCAAAAAATGGTGATGTTGAAAGTGTGCAAGCTTAAATGCCACTACTTGTTCATAAAGAAGTCTTTTTTAGTCATCTAGCCTAATCATGGTTGAACATGTTTCCAATTTATTACCGATAAGTTAGTGAAAGAGAGCTTGTTAAATCATTCAAACTTGACTTGTAAAAACGGAAAGATTAGGGAATGAAAGGATACTGGTTCCACATGTTCAAAACAGAACCAAAGAGGAAGATGAGGATGCACAAAAAATGATTGATCACAACCCTTATCTTTCTATTTTACTTTTATGAAAAATAATGTTTGTGTGCAGCTTGTTCTTATGCCACAACTCATGGTAATTCAGATTGCCTAATCCTGATTTACCATGCTTTCAATTTCATGTTAGTAGGATAGAGAATAAAATTTGTCAAACAACTTAATCTTGAAAAATGAGTAGACTAGGTAGAGAATAAGAGATTTCATTAGCCTAATCTGAACTCTTGGAAGAAATAATGGTACAATTAGATAATTTGATTTGTGTTTTAAAAAATAAAAATGTCAAGGGTTTGCAAATCCAAGTGCACCCAAGTGAAGAAAAAATGTTAGGCCAAGTAAAATGGGTAGGTAGGAAAGAGATGAAAGCAAACATGTCTTTTCCGATTATGAGATCATAGCTTCAAAATAACATCAACAAATGAAGAAAGAAAGATCTGCAAATTGCAAGTAAGGCACTAGTCTTCAAAGCTCAGAGATCTGAACTCTAACGTTCTGGACACCTCCTAAAAAGGAGTTGCCCTCCCCAAGTGGAGCCACTGTTAGTCATCCATAATTTTCACTATCTAAGGATGACTAAAATATCAGTTCTAGAGTTCTAGAAGCAAAGTTCATGAACATTGTGAGTTCTAGAAATCTCACGGCCGTCATTATCCTTAGGATAAATTTTCATTATTTCATCATTCCGTCATGTCAAGCTCAGATCACCCATCCCAGAAGACCCATCATGGGCTCATGCCACTCATTATCACTATATTTCACCACCTTTGGCATCATTCCTCTATTTTTGTTTTTCCCATAACTCCATTTGCCACCTAGGGTTTCCTACAAGCCTAACTCATGCCCATGATCCCCAAGTCCCTCAAGCATTGTTGGTCCCTAAACTATCTTTGTAGACTCTTTAGATAAATAAAGTAAATGGGATTTTGGATCTTCAATACACCACTTTTTCAACACTTTATTTCTATACTTGAATATTCCAAACCAATTTTCAGTCAAATAGAGGTCAAAGAATCCCCACTAGGTCAATTAGGGTTTTCATGTTTTTCAAGGTTATCATCTCCAAAAAGACCAACATTCAGCTTCAAAAGTCTGCAACTAAGGTAATGGTCTATCTTGAAACTTTTTCACAAGTACTAAGAGGCCAACCAACAGAATAAATTGGTAAGGTAAGAGGTTTGCTACTCAATAATGGCATCTTGCAGCAAGAGAAACATGAAAACTAGGGTTTTTGAAGGAATTTTTCTTGGTTTCACGACCTCCATGATTAAATCATCCACAAGGTTTGTATACTTATGCTCTTACACCTCCTTCTATCCTTAATATACCTTCACAAACACTCCTTATCACTCCTATCCCTCAAAATCATCATTTTTCTACAAAGCCTAGTCTATTGCCACAATTTGACACCTTTTTGAGACTAGGCCTATGTTTCGACCTTTTGGACCCCTTCCCCTCACTCAATTCTTGAAATTCCACTTTCCCCTACTCCCTAACATCTATCCCTATCCCCCAAAATTTCCCCAAGAGTTTAGACAACCCTTAACCCCTTCATTCCACTCCCTCTGCAAGGCGGTCCTAAATCCCCACAACAAACCCATATTTCCTCTTCCAACTAAGCTAGGGTTGGATATGAAAAGGAGGCACAAGAGAAAAGGATTCATTTGATATACCATGTCAGCAAGCACACTTCCATACCAGCTCATAAGCATCATGCCTCCATCATTTTACAAAGAATTCATTCCAAGAGACAAGCCATGTGTCACGCCCAGGGCCAGTTTTGCTTCAAACTATGTTTCTGAAGGCCTCCAAATGCCCTCTGCACGTTGGCGTTACGCACAGACACATCAGAGCGCCTACAAACTTCCTGTTATGCTCCTGGGTCACTGTTACGCACCTGGATCTCAATGTTACGCATAGGAGGGGTGGTTTCAGTGTCAATAACACTATTTTACGCACCCAGGACCCAGTGTTATGCACCTGGGCCGCTGTTACGCACAGACAGCCTATCACCCAATTTGCTCAAAAAGGCCTAAAAACTCAAAATTCTTGCCTCCAAAGCTAAAGCTTCAGTCAAAATAGGTTGATAATTCTCTTCCTCGCCTTGCAAGCAATATTTTCATAAACAAGGAAGACATTCAAAACTCAAAATGACCAAACCCAAATCTCCATGAAAGATCAATTTGTTAAACTCCTAGGACAAGGTTTGCCAACTTGAGAGGTTATCATAGGTTGTAAAGACATTCATGAATAGCAAACTTGCTTCCAAACTCTGGAGCCTTCCTTGACTTTTCACCTTGCCCCCATTTGCCACGGTTTGTCCTCGCATCACTCATTTTCCCTCCCAAACTAGAAAGTCCTCACCAAAGCTCAAGCTCCTTTTATCCTGAAACAACCACCATGTCCAATGAAGAAATCAGTAGGTTAGATGCAAAGTTAAAAGAAGAACAAGTGGCTGACAGTAGCTCTAATGAGGAGTAAACAAATAAAAATGAAGAGGAAAAGGACAGTGAGGCTGAAGCAGGGTTAGAATCATGACTGTCATGACACAAATCAACTTATAAATGATCAAGAAATTCAAAATGATAGTGCAGGAAATTGACCAAAAGAGTACCTTATTGAAGGAGAGAGCCAAAAAGGAGCAAGAGAAGAAAGTGATGATCAGTTTGAAAGCCTGAGTGAGCAGAAGATAAAAGTGGGACAAAATTTATGAGTTTGAGCACTAATGAAGATGATGGCAGTAGCCATGAAGAACAAACAAACAACAGCAAAGATAAAGAAGATAGTATGGCAGAAACAGAGTATGATGAAGAATACCAAGAAGGTAATGAGGAAACAGATGGACATGGCAGCCTTGAAAGGTAATACAGTGATGAATTTGAGCAAAGACAGAGATAGGGTTGACAACAATAAATTAGGGTTTCAATATTACGAATTTGACTTCTGTGATCCATAAATTATGTATCAAATCTTTCGGTGAAAATCACAATGGAGAAATTGCTGGTTCGAAACGCGTCGACACAAATTTCTCCATTGTGATTTTCACCGAAATATTTGATACATAAACAATAAATCACTCGCAATTATAGAAAATATTTTCTAAATAAAGATCAAGATGAAAGCAAAAGGATAGTGAAGAAAGTGCAGCAAGTAACTCAAAAAGAAGACCAAAGTGACAATGAAGAAATAAGTGAAGAGGCATTGAAATTTGAGCACTCAAAGAAGGTAAAGACCAAGAAAAACTTAAAGAAATGACTCAAGATTTTCCACAGGTTTCTCGAACCTCTTGAGGGACCTCTCCACCAATTTTGAGGCAATTTGGACAAAATTTTGTTTTTTCCAAATTTTGACCCCTATGAGTGCAGCACCCTAGGTGTTACGCACAAAATTGGTGCATCTTTAGCTCTCCAAGTTTACATTTTTGGGTTTTTCACATCACCAACAGCCTACTCACAAAATTTCAGATCAATTGAAGCATTTTTACCCCCTCAAAAGGTCGAAAAACACCTCAAATTTGACCTTTCTGCCTATTTTTCTGAGCAGGTGTTATCCACAGAGCAGTGTTGGGATATTTGATTTTTTATCTGGTAAATGGAATCCTTTCAGCACAAATCAAGTATTTTTGGAAATCATACTCATCACGTTTTCCAATGAGCCGTCACGGGGCCAAATCCGATGCTGGGAAGGGGTCCAAAACTTAGCTACAACAGACACTATTTTTTTGATATTTTCTTGGACAAATCACTCCTGATTTGATTGGGGAGTTATTTTTTGGTGTTTTTCATTTATTTTCTTATCTACTATGTGTCTTGGGCCTTGCATGGTCATTAAACACATTTATGACATTTATGACTAGATTAGGGTTTTTGGAAGCCTCTTAGGACTTCCCACCTCCTCAGTTGCTTCATAAATAGAGCCTGAGGCTCTCATGTATTAGTTGGATTTTGATGACTTATGTTGAAGCAATACATAGTCTCTTGGATTTTTTGATAACAATTTGATATCTTGGAGCTCATGCATGCCCTGGTTTGCTTGTTGATGGAGAGAGACTGTTTGGAGGATCCATAAGCCTGGTTGATGGTGAAGTTTTCTTATGTTCATGTTTTCTAGTTTTCCATTATGTTTTCCATCTTGCTATTTTGCAGTGGGACAAAGAATTTAGATTAAGAAATGTTTTCTAATGGCACCTTAATTATGTTTGTCCTTCACTGCTTAATGTTTTCTTCTGTTGACATATCTTAGGGAATCCATCTCTTGCTCTCTAAGAAGTTCTTAGCTTGTCCATTTCTTGAATGGTTTAGATCAGTTAGTGTCAAGTATGATTTATGGCTAGCCCTGCATATTGTTGCCACTGAAATACTCTATTCTTGGAATCATCTCTTTAAAAGAAGCTTTGCCTAGGTTTGTCAAAAGAAGTGTGTTTGAATCATGCTCTTTGCCTTTACTTAGCTAAAATTGTTTCAAGGAACCTTCATAGTTGTATCTTTAGATATCAAGTTTTTCTCTCCTTCTATTGATTATAGTTATTTGTGTATCTTAAATATTTTATGCTCTTCATGATGAAATCTATGAAATTTAAATAGGTTTCTTGCTTTTCTATGTTTTCTAAATGTTTTTCTTAGTTGATTATCTATTTTCAGTCTGAAATCAAATGGACTAGGTTTTGCTTATGCCTTTGATTCTCTTGCTATGCTTATAAATCTTCTAACTCCCTCAGTTTACAAGTATATAAAGGATTATGTTTCTGCCCTTTATTAGCTTGTTGTTCTCAATTTTAATGTCCATCTCATGATCCTTCACAACCTTAAAGATCCACCAACCAAGTTAAAATTTCCCTGCAAATTCTCTTAACACCATTGATGAACTTATCATGACCTTGTTAGACTCCATTTCCCAATGAATTAACAATCTTTCATGTTTTCTATCCAAAATCCATATGAGCATCATAACCAACCAAAAACAATCAAAATACTCTGCACTTAACATCTAGCCTAAAAATCAACCCTAATCAGCAAACAAGTTCACATCTTTGCACCTACTAGAGAGATCCCTCTCCGAATCCAGGAAGGCTAGGTCCTTGGATTCCAAAGCTTGGTTTGATGTTACCCTTGTCCATTTGTATCTCAATCGATCTAGAAAATTACAGGGACCTAACATAATGGTGATCACGGTGGGACCTTGAGTCAAAAAACATCCAAGATGTCCCTTAGGAATTCTCAAAATCTCAGTTAAGCTTAGAACTTCAATTGATAAGCCAAAGAGTAGGAACTAATTGCCTCACCATCCTAGAAAGATGATGACTCAGCTAGAAGATACTCATTGAAACCTTAGGGCTGCAAAAGGAAACTCAGAAAACCCAAAACAATCCCTAGATTTATTTTAGTCAAAATTTGGTGGCGGATCGTCATATATATACCCTCAAAACTACAAGACATCCACCTGGTGACTCCACTAGCCTCCAGTAGGCCTACTAACCCCACTATTCCTTATAGACACCCTTGGGAATGCATTAGGAAATCCCAATCATGCTGATGGTGGAAAGCAAAGTTGAAACCCCCCCACCCGGTGACTCCATAACCCCCAATAGACCTAAAGACTCCACTGGTAGAGAACTCTGAGACTGGTTGAAAAGATTCAGTGACCCTTTCTGATTTACAAACATGGATCCAATGATACAAAGAAGATATGCTCCAATGAATAGATATCACATCCCTAGGTTCCCACACAAATTGCCTCAGATAAATTGGGACAAAAACCTCGCTAGGTTTCAAGATGAAAAGTCTAATGACCATTTGTTACACCTCATCAAGTTTCATATCCATGTATGGGGGTTAAAAGCTGAATGGCATGAGGACTGCCTTATGAATATTTTCATGCTAAAATTAGAAGGGAAGGCAAGGGAATGGTATGAGAGTCTAAGACCTGGTAACTTATTTTCCTTAAAGGATATACACAAGGCATTTTATGAGCATTATAAACAAAATTCCACATCTTTATCATTGGCTGAAAATTGTTGTGATCAATCTCAGGATATCATACAGTACCTTTTAGATAGTGATGAAGATTTGGAAAATTTGCATCCTGAAGACCTCTTAACATCCATTCATGAATTTCATTCTCAAGATAACTATCATGACAACCTAGATGAGTTAGTTGAGGAAGAAATCAATCAAGGTATAGAAGAAAACCCACAAAATTTCTCTGAAGGCACAAGTGATGATTCACCATCTCTTCTAGGTGAGGCTCAAGAAAACATTCAGCCTCAAAATGAGCCTTCACGAGAAAAAAGAGAATTGTTGTACTTCTATCAAAAGAAAGAGAAAAATGCCTCCTCTTTTGACTGAAGAGAAAATAAATTAGATGTTAAACATGCAACCAGCCTCTAAGCCTTAATGTAAACAAAACATTCCTTTTCTTTCTCCTACTAATTCCATCTACCATAAATCAGAAAGTGAACTTGTAGATCAATTCAAAGAAGAACAAATTGATAGTCCAATATGTTTGATTGGTGACACTAATTATTTTGATGAGTTTCCAAAGTTTGATCAATCTGATGGTGATGATGTTCTCCAAATAGAAGCTAACTTTGCAAAGCCATCAACAGTTGATTTATGGGATGAAGTTCACTATCATCAAATTGAAAGCAGTAATCAGCCAAGACAAGTCACCTATGACACTGATGAGGAAAGCCTTGAGAGTTTAGAAGTAAGTGAAGAGTCTCTGACTCTTTGCTCTACTTCATTTCAGTCCATCAGAAATAACTTTCACATAATTGGAAATCAACAGTCTTACAGATTTGATGTTGAGGTTGAGGAGGATGAAGAACTTCTTGAGCAAGTTGTAAGTGAAAAACCTTTTCCTGAAATGGTTGATGAAATCATTTGGGACACGGAATCTTCTTCAGCCTCAGATTTGCAGCCACCAAGTCCCATTGAAATTCAAATTGTAGATGAAGGCTTGGAAATTTACAATCACATAAGAGTTGTTGCACCTCTTTCTCAAGAAGATTAATTACGTAAGAGTGCTCCTGCTCATCAACATGATGGTCTTCACGCAAAATTCAATCCACTAAATCAAAGCATACCAGGACTTCTTGAAGAAAACATTGCAATCTATGATGAGTCTACCAGTTCAGATGATCATAAGGAAGAGGAAGAGTTTATTTCCCAAAAGAGTCCTAAGCTCAGCCAAGTGGAGCAAGAACCAAGCCTAGATCAACCTTATTTTCCAAACTTTCACATTCAGGTATTGTTTCAAGATCCCTTTGTTGATTTTTTAAAGACATTTGAAGAGGGAGTGAAACATGCTAAGAACAGTTTGATGCAAGGTTTAAACAGAAGTTTAGGCACCACTGTTCAAAATAATGTAAGATGGGAATGGCCCTTTTGTTTGTCCCCCATACTCAAGGAGCTAAACCAAGATCCCTCGTGGAATCATCTGCTTGACTGTTTGTATTGGAAAAGAGAGTTCACTAGCTGAATATATATCATGTATAGGTTAGATTAGGATAGATAGGTATGCAAAATAAGCTCAGCCTTTCGAGCATCTTTTTTTAGTTCTAGATTCTTTGGAAAAAATGAAAAAAACACAAAAACAAAGAAAGGTAGAAAAAGAGGTTAGATTTGAAAAGTGGTATAGCCCCATACCCAAAAAAGAGTAATGTTGAAAGTGTGCAAGCTTAAATGCCACTACTTGTTCATAAAGAAGTCTTGTTCAGTCATCTAGCCTAATCATGGTTGAACATGTTTTCAATTTATTGCCGATAAGTTAGTGAAAGAGAGCTTGTTAAATCATTCAAACTTGACTTGAAAAAATGGACAGATTAGGGAATGAAAGGATACTGGTTCCACATGCGCAAAACAGAACCAAAGAGGAAGATGAGGATGCATAACAAATGATTGATCACAACCCTTATCTTTCTATTTTACTTTTATGAAAAATAATGTTTGTGTGTAGCTTGTTCTTATTCCACAACTCATGGTAAGTCAGATTGCCTAATCCTAATTTACCATGCTTTCAATTTCATGTTAGTAGGATAGAGAATAAAGTTTGTCAAACAACTTAATCTTGAAAAATGAGTAGACTAGGTAGAGAATAAGAGAGTTCATTAGCCTAATCTGAACTCTTGGAAGAAATAAGGATACAATTAGATAGTTTGATTTTTGTTTTAAAAAATAAAAATGCCAAGGGTTTGCAAATCAAAGTGCACCCAAGTGAAGAAAAAATGGTAGGCCAAGTAAGAGTGGTAGGTAGGAAAGAGATGGAAGAATACATGTCTTTTCAGATTATGAGATCATAGCTTCAAAATAACATCAGCAAATGAAGAAAGAAAGATCTGCAAAGTGCAAGTAAGGCACTGGCCTTCAAAGCTCAGAGATATGAACTCTGATGTTCTGGACACCTCCTGAAAAGGAGCTGCCCTCCCCAAGTGGAGCCACTGTTAGTCATCCATAATTTTCACTATTTGAAGATGACTAAAATATTAGTTCTAGATTTCTAGAAGCAAAGTTCATGGATATTGTGAGTTCTAGAAATCTCACAGCCTTCATTATCCTTAGGATAAATTTTCACTATTTCATCATTCTGTCATGTCAAGCTTAGCTCACCCATCCCAAAAGACCCATCATGGGCTCATGCCACTCATTATCACTATGTTTCACCACCTTTGGCCTCAGTCCTCTATTTTGTTTTTGCCCATAACTCCATTTGCCACCTAGGGTTTCCTACAAGCCTAACTCATGCCCATGATCCCCAAGTCCCTCAAGCATTGATGGTCCCTAAACTATCTTTGTAGACTCTTTAGATAAATCAAGTACATGGGATTTTGGATCTTCAATACACCACTTTTTCAACACTCTATTTCTACACTTGAAGATTCCAAACCAATTTTCATTCAAAGAGAGGTCAAAGAATCCCCACTAGGTCAATTAGGGTTTTCATGTTTTTCAAGGTTATCATCTCCAAAAAGACCAACATTCAGCTTCAAAACTCTGCACCTAAGGTAATGGGATATCTTGAAAATTCTGCACAAGTACTAAGAGGCCAACCAACAGAATAAATTGGTAAGGTAAGAGGTCTGCTACTCAATAATGACATCTTGTTGTAAGGGAGACATGAAAACTAGGGTTTTTTAAGGCATTTTTCTTGGTTTCACGACCTCCATGATTAAATCATCCACAGGGTTTGTATCATGATGCTCTTACACCTCCTCCTATCCTTAATATACATTCACAAACATTCCCCATCACTCCTATCCCTCAAAATCATCATTTTTCTACAAAGCCTAGTCTATTGCCACAATTTGACACCTTTTTGAGACTAGTCCTGTGTTTTGACCTTTTGGACCCCTTCCACTCACTCAATTCTTGAAATTCCACTTTCCCCTACTCCATAACATCTATTCCTATCCCACAAAATTTCCCCAAGAATTTAGACAACCCTTAACCCCTTCATTCCACTCCCTCTGCAAGGCGGTCCTAAATCCCCACAACAAACCCTAATTTCCTCTTCCAACTAAGCCAGGGTTGGATATGAAAAAGAGGCACAAGAGAAAAGGATTCATTTGATAGACCATGTCAGAAAAAATACTTCCATACCATCTCATAAGCATCATGCCTCCATCATTTTACAAAGAATTCATTCCAAGAGACAAGCCATGTGTCACGCCCAGGGCCAGTTTTGCTTCAAACTATGTTTCTAACCAAACATAAATGAAATTGACAAAAGTGAGAGAGCTTTTGTCCATCCTAGGCCCAAGAAGAAAACAATCCTTCATTTTTTACACAAGTATCATTGTTTGAGATAAATGTTAAAAATACAGGTGTCACCGGAGAATTTCTGCACTGCTGAAGTGACCTTGGGAAAATCAGGTTTAATGTCCATCTCATGATCCTTCACAACCTTAAAGATCCACCAACCAAGTTAAAATTTCCCTACAAATTCTCTTAACACCATTGATGAACTTATCATGACCTTGTTAGACTCCATTGCCCAATGACTTAACAATATTTCATGTTTTATATCTAAAATCCATCTGAGCATCATACCCAACCAAAAACAATCAAAATACCCTGCACTTAACATCTAGCCTAAAATTCAACCCTAATCAGCAAACAAGTTCACATCTTTGCACCTACTAAAGAGATCCCTCTCTGAATCCAAGAAGGCCAGGTGCTTGGATTCCAAAGCTTGGTTTGATGTTACCCTTGTACATTTGTATCTCAATCAATCTAGCAAATTACGGGGAGCTAACAGCGAAGGCGCACAGCATCGAGCCAGTTGGGTCAGCCTGAACGGCCCAGCGTGTAGCACGACAGAGTCTGCACGGTGTCCGGTCAAGCCTGAATGGCCCAGCACGTAGCGCAGAATATTCTGCACGATGTTAGGTCAGGCCTGAACGGCCCAGCTTCTAGCACTTGGGCGGTCTTCTGTGCAGCGTTTGAACGGAGGACAGGCGCGTAGCAGTTTGAAGGCGCGACAGTCAGGTGTCAGGCCTCTGCGCGTCCCTCCGTGTAGCACACTTCCGCAGGCACATAGCACCATGTTTCAATTCCCAAAGAGGGCACACACAGGCATTTAGCACAACTTTACAGGAGCATAGCGCAAGGCTTCTCCTGCCCGAGGCTTGCCAGAAACCCTGAAATTTCTCTCTAAAGACCTTTTGCTCTCTTTTGCAAATGATAAGTGAACTTGAGTGATAAATGATGATGCTTTTATACCCTTGGAATAATAAATTAAAACTAGAATCCCACCTTGGCTAATGTTTTTTCTTTGGTCACTTTGTTACTGATATTCTTTTTCTTTTGTAGGGGGTGACTTAAACCTAAAAAATGATCTTTAATCATCTCAACCTTTCTTCTTGGTTGTCATTAGGTAAACTAAGGTGATGGATTTTAGCTCTCTTTGGCCTGTTGATGTTTATTAAAACTTGTTTTGCTAGTGCCCGTTGGAGTTGTATGGTTTCACTGTGTTTTAGTCATCCTCGTGTCTTCACCCCTTTTTATTGAGAGACTGATAGAAACATATATTATTTCTCTTTGAGATCCCAGAATGTAAGTGGCCTTAAAACAGGGTCCCTCCCCTTCTTACTAATTTTCCAGAGGTATAATGAGTCTATCTTGCACAATGACCTTAGTCTTTTTAATCAAGTTTGTCATTACTTCCCCTTCGCCACTTCTGTTTTCTGCAGGTTCCATGACACAAATTAAAAAATGTTTTCTTGGTCATTTTTGGAATCTTGATAACTTTAGTCACTCAACAACAAACTCATGATTTTCTTGGTGTTCTATTTTGACACTTAACCTCCTGCTTTCCTTCTTTTGACCATTTTTGAAGACATTTGACTGCACTTGAAGGCTCGTACTTCCTCACACGGATACTCTTTACAATTTGTCCCTTTGATGCAGTGAAATAGTGTTGCCTTGAAAAATCATGTAAGTCACCTTATGATATCATTTTCAACTTTTTCCTACTGTCATCAAGGAGGTCCCTCACCTTCATTTCTAGTTTCAATAAATCTTCAATTCATGCACAGTTGTGTTGATGTACCATCTGTCCTTGTGATCCTTTGTATTGGCTCCTTGCTAGGCAACACTTTTTAGCCAATCAGCAATAAAAACCCTGATGCTCTTTGAAATTAGGCATGTTGTCTCTCCTTTGCTATGAATGTCCTTTGTGATGATTTAGCCTCTTTACTTACCTCTTTTTCTGGTGATGGCCATCTCATTCATTCCTGCAGAAATGTTTCAGATGGGCAGCTGTCTTTTTGCAGAAGTTGTGCTTTTGATCCAGGAGGCCTTCTTTGGAAGATTTTCTTATCCATTTGGACAATCATATGCTAACCTTCTTCCTCTTTGATTACAGCCTCTTGGCACAGGAAAAACAAAGATTTAGAACATCAAAACAATCCTATCACTTGTGAAACCCTAGGTGACCTAGTGGGAGGCCTTTTGGACTTGGCCTTTGGCTGAAAACTTGAGTTATGGTTTTTAGGTGTAAAATAGAGTTTTGACAAACCCTATGCATTACAAACCTAAAAACTGATGACTTTGATTTATCTAAAGAGCCTAGAAAGGTAGCTTAAAACCACCAATGCTTGAGGCATTTGGTGAATAGGGGAAAAGGTTAGGCTACTTGGAAATCTAATGTGTAAGTAGAAGGGTTAGGCAGGTCAAAATAGAGTGGTAAGGTCAGAGGTGGAAAACATAATGAGAATGAGCGGCATAAGTCCATGATTTGGTCTTCTGGGAGTGATAGGTTGGCCATGACTTGATAGAATAGTAAAATAGTGAAAAATTTATCCTAAGGATAATGAAGGCAATGAGATTTCTAGAACTCACAATATTCATGAATTTTGTTTCTATAAATCTGGAATAAACATTTAGTCATCTATATAAAGAAAAAAATTACTGATGACTAACACATCCTACTTTGTGGTTTTCCCTGATCCCTGCACTTTTTCTTTCCCCTTCTTCTTGACTGGACTCGGTATAGATATAACTTCTTCAGCTTCTGACTCAACTCCCACTACTTCCTCGGTATCTTGCTCCATTGAGGTCACAGGTTCTAAGGGTTCAACAGGATTAGTGGCTGTCATTCTAGCGTGAAAAACAAACTCAGGGTGGCTACTGTCCGAGGGGGAAGCGCGCTCAAACATCAACAAAACACGAGAGGCACGGAGTTGTACAGAGCACAAATTGTTCAAGATATATGGAACCTTCTTCTGAACTATCCCCTTACTTTTATAGCCTTGGTGATCGATCAACGGTTGGGTAAACCTTATCCGGAACTTATCATCAGGTAAACAATAAAAAATCTTCCAAAATCGCCTCATTAAATGCTGGTCGCCCACTCTTTTCAACGGTAAATTTTTCCTTTTACGTGATTTTACTATTCCAATGGCTAGTTTTCGCACCTCCTGTGCACCCAACACACCCCCGCGCTCCTAGCGCACCTTTGTGCTTCCAGCATGTCCCTCCGGGCTTCCAAATCTGCGGCCGCTTCCTGCGTGTACCATGGTACTTTTCGTGCTTACCTTCCTTGGTGGGCCTACCCCACTTCATACAACTACTCCGGCCATATAGTCATTTGATCTGATATGGTTTGAGCTGGTTGTTGTTGACATAGCCGAGTAGCATATCGCTGCGCAAGGTGGCTAACCGAACAGCTCCGCCATCTGTGATTTCGTTAACTGTATAGGACCCCAGCCACTGCTGTCCGAACTTCCTCGGGTGTTTCGCAAACTGGCTATCATATAGTAGGACTAATTTTCCCTCAGCAAAGGTCTTTTGTTGAATATGTCGATCATGCCATGCCTTATCTCGAGCCTTCTGAACCTACTAATGGAAATTAGCAATGAAACGATCTTCCTCTAAAACCAAAAGCTGCGATAAATGTTCCTCCTTGATGTCAGGCTCCGCCATGTTCATAAATGTTACGATGCACAGACTGGGAACAATGTATTCCATTGACATAATGGCCTCCTTTCCATAGATCATCCTAAACGGTGTTTTCCCTTTCAGCTTCAAACAGGTGTTTTGATAGGCCCAAAGAACAGATGGGATGCACACGTCCCAATCACTGCGATTGGCGTTTCAGACCTTAGTCAATGCCTGCTCCAAGATTTTATTAAAAGCTTCTACTACTCTACTTTCCTGTGAATGATATCGAGTGCTTGCACATGATGGATTTGAAATTCCTTAGACAAGGCCTGTATTGTTTCATTAATAAAATGTGTACCTCTATCGCTCCTTAAGATCTTCGAATATCAAAATCTAGTCAAGATATGCTCAAAGATGAAATGCACAGTGGTATCTGCAGTGCAATCCTTCACTGCTTGTGCTTCAGCCCACCTGGTTACATAATCAGTGGCAGTTATAATGTAGTGCGCACCTGTCTTC
The DNA here is from genome assembly GCA_034641835.2 of Pinus albicaulis. Taxonomy (NCBI): domain Eukaryota; kingdom Viridiplantae; phylum Streptophyta; class Pinopsida; order Pinales; family Pinaceae; genus Pinus; species Pinus albicaulis. The sequence continues at coordinate 1,306,771,851 of CM076574.1, forward strand.
TTTCTCGATGGGTTGATAGGTCCCAGAAAATCAATGGCCCATTTGTCAAATGCTTACAGGGCCATTTGCGGTTGAAGGGGCACTTCATCTCTGCACGATGGTTGTCCTATTCGTTGGCACATATCGTAGACTTTACAATAGTTGTGAGAGTCATTATGCAGGGTAGGCCACCATATTCTAGCTCTCAAGATCTTTTGTGTCATTGCTTTCCTTGCGTAGTGACCTCTTGCTACACTGTCGTGGGCTTCTGCCAAGATAGAGTGTCGTTCATGCTCCAAAACATACTTTTGCAGCACTTCATCAGCTCCCATCTTATATAGATGACCTGCGATGATGGTAAAATCTGCAGCGCGAGTTACCAGCTATTTCTTCTATTGTACTGAATACTCTGCATGTGCCATGCATGTAGTTAAGAACTGAATGATGTCGGTGAAGTGCGCATCAACTACCTTAATAGAAAACAACTATGCATCAGGAAATCGTTCTTCTAGGTTGGTCCGTTCCTCACCATTCTCGATTTGGGACAAGTGATCAGGCCTGGCATTCAACTTCCCTGGCTTGACAATGATCTCAAAGTCGTATTCCTGGAACAGCAGTAGCCATCGGTAGATTTTCCCCCCCAACACAGGCTTATTCACCAGGTACTTCAAAGTTGAATGATCTGTAAACATTTTGAAGTGTCCTCCTAATAAATAGTTTCGATACTTTTGTAATGCATAGACCATGTCCAATCCCTCCCGCTCCGTAGTGCAGTAGTTGCACTCTGCACCAGAGAGTTTCCTACTAGCGAACACAACAAGGTGATCATTGTCTCTGTCTCTAGGCTATGTAAGGACCGCTCCCAGGGTGATTCCTGATGCATCTACGTGAACATGGAATACCTTTGCCCAACCAGGAAAAATGAGAATAGGCACAGAGACCATCTTCTCCTTGAGTAGCTTGAAGCTCTTCTGACATTCATCATCCCAAAAAAATGAAACATCATTCTTAAGCAGCTTTTCCATAGGCGTCGTGATCAACACGTACCCTTGAATAAACTTCATGTAGTAGCCCGTATGTCCGAGGATCGAATGCAGTTGTTTCTCAGTTGTAGTTACTGCCAGATTTATGATCATTGCGACTTTCACAGGGTCAACCATCAACCCTTGTCGACAAACTATATGTCTGAGCAAGATTTCAAAGGTACGCAAAATATGCACTTCTTGATATTCAAGGAAATTTGGTGTTTTCTACAAGCATCCAACATCATGCGCAAGTTCAAGACATGCTTCTTCACTAAACCGAAGACAGTCCAATCATCAAAATAGACCTCCAAATACTTGTGTATGAACTCTTTGAACACTGCAACTACTACTCGTGAAAATATGGCAGGGGCATTCTTGAGTCCAAATGGCATGACAATATACTGAAAGGATCCCCATTCAGTAGCAAACGTAGTTTTGCTGCGATCTTCAGGTGCGATTATGATCTGATGGTAGCCCGAGAACCCGTCAGTAAATGAGTATGCTTCCTGCCCTCCTACACTATCAAGGATTTCATCTGAGAACAGTGTGGGAAAGGGATCATGTACATAGGCATCATTCAATTTGCACAAGTCCATGCAGATTCGTATCTCCCCCTTCGTCTTTTTCTCCTGAACCACCATCGGACTTACCTAGTCCGACTGTTCGACCAATTCGATGATACCTGCGGTGATCATTTTATCGATTTCTTTCTTAACCTTTTTCTTATACTTAGGATTCAGTCGATAAGGGTGTTGCTTCACAGGGTGCACATCTATTTTTAATGTGATTCGCATGACCCCTAGGTCCGCTGTGATCCCCTTAAGCTCTAAAAAAATTTTCGGGAATAAGTCCTAATATTCTGTGATTAGTTTTGCAACTTTTCCTACTGTATCATCATCCCATTAATCCCCAATTTTTGCCAACTTAGGCTGCTCTTCCATGACAATGTTGACTTCTCGCAGCTTGAGAGGCTTAGTAACATTGACAGTTTGTAGTGGGGTTTCAGCAACTGCGCACTCTCCCTTCGATTCCAAGATAGAGATATTGCATGGATCTTCATCGCACTCTTCTATTGCTATATTGCAGCAGTTGACAATATCCTGCATCTACGTTTCCCATGTTGGTGCCCCAAGTGCTGCAGAAGGGTACGATTCATTAAATACAAAGGTATCTATATCCTGCAGAGATTCATCAAGCACCTCTGTTCCCCCTACTAACCCAAATGTTCCTACAAATTCATCCTTTAATGTTTCCCAGTGGCGGGTCTGCTGATGTAGCTCCACATCTAAGTACCATGCGGTGGGAATTGGTCCCAAGGCATGAATAAACAAGTGAACCCATTCTTTCGTAGTCTGGTCTCACCATTTTTCCATCCAAGGAAACAAATGCTTGCATGGGTCCCCTGGGCCAAGGAATGCCTTTACACGCAAGTGGACCAGAGGTTCAAATCGCAGGATCATCATATCCCAACACTCTTCCCAATCTTGGAACGCCCCCTTATGCGTATCCCACCACCTCGTAGGTGTTGCGTGCATGGCTAGATTAAGGGCCCATAACCTCAGCTTCAAATGCTCACAAAAAATTCTTAATACTACCAGAACCATCAAAGTAATGTAGTTCTCTTACCTTGGAGGAGATGCATCGGAATTTCTTGGTGATTCCAAGACATCGCAGCGCAGAGACATCATGTAACCGATTCTGCAAATTTTCCATCTCTCCATCAGAGTCAGAGAAACATTCGCAATATTTTTCTTGGCTGTGCGATTGATCCAATCTTCGTCCCACGCAGTTAACTTATAGATATGATCCACATCCTCTTCTTTGCGCACCGGCTCCGTATATCAATCTCCTTCCGCAAGGTCTAATGTTACTATCACCCGCGTTCCTTCATTTTCGAACACCATGCTTCTTTTCTTTAGGTTGATGATACCTCCCATACCTATGGCCCAATCCAATCCTAGGAGCGCAGGATAGGGGTATGCATCTTCTACAATATGAATTACCTCAAAATCAGCTCGGACCTTAATTCCTGCGATATCTACCACGATCTTTGACAGTCTCCCCAACGGTATGATCTTTTGTTGATTGGCCATGCGTAGCTGGATAGTGGACCATTCCAACATGGGTTCTCCCATTCACTGCCAAGTTTTCTTGGGCAGTACGTTCGCATATGATCCCAGGTCCAAAATAACCTGATCCATTTCATAATCACCAATTTGCGTTGTTAGTCGCATTTCCCTACTAGTGTGTTTCTTATGCTTGTATAGTTTGTGCACATCCTTAACTTCCAGGGGTGGATTAGTTCTTTCTGTGCAATTTTCTATTAAGGCTTGGAGGTTTTCTATGGATATTGGTTGCACAGCAGCTTCATACATGCCTGCAAAAATGGTTTGACCTCATCATCTACTTTGAGGTTTGCGGGGGCTTGAGAAGTAGATGCCTCAGCCTTAGCAAAGTCTTATTGAGCTGCGATAAAGGTTTCCTTTTCCTTCTATAGGTTCAAACCTTCTTGTTTGATGGCCGCTTTCTGAATAAGGGGCTCAGCCGTAGCTTTCTCCTTAACTCCCCCAGTGGCCATGCCACTGCGTGTTATGACATTAACGCTTGGTCCTTTGTCTCGAGGTTCTGCCTTAAACCTCTGTACATTCTGTGTAAGTGTCTGCTGCTTTTCCTGCATTTTTTCTATCAGAATTGGGCAGTATTCAATCACATGGTCTAGCTTCCTACATTATCTACAAGATTTTCTTGCACAGTTCAGGTGGTCCCTGGCAAAGTGCCCTACCTCTCTGTAGTTATAACAGATCAGTTGTCCTCTTCCCCTACCTGCGCTTCCACCTCGGCCCCCTCCGCTGCCTCTAGCTGGGGAGCCACCTATTCCTGAGGGGGATCTTGGTGAGCAAGGGTCCAATTGTACCCTATATAGGTTTCTATGTCTATCATTAGATCATAATTTCAGCAGTTATGCTCATCATGTCCTACTGACCATTGTTGCTTCAGTTCTGGGACATATGCACCCAGACAGGGGCACTGGTTAGTATCAAGCAGGCCGGCTACGTAACAATCATCACACCATAAAGCTGGTCCACTTGGTCCTGGGCGCAACGGGCTAGATCCCCCGGCCTGTAGGTAGTCTGCCAGCAGCGAGCACCGATCCTTGGTATGGCCAGATACCCTACATCGTATGCACCATACGTCTGGGCTAGCTTTTTTCCCTCGGTCCTTTCATAATTTCTGGATCTCCATGTGCATTGCCTCCAACTGTCCTTGGATTTTTTATACTCCCAACTGGGTATCATCTCTTGGCACAGCTTTTAACTTCATAGCAATATCCAACGATTTTTCCTGTGGTTCAATGGCTTGCTGACCCATAAGTATGCGCAGGTGAGGCAGCAACATAGCAATGAACCATTCCTTGTGATGTCTATCATCATACAGAAACTCTCCTTCCCTGATTACCTTCTTTAGCCGCTGGTCAGCCTCCCATACAGACTCAGAGGGCCCTTGTTTAAAATCTTTTAGGTCATTCACTATCTGAGAGTAGGATTTAGGCTTCCGAAACTGCTGTTTTAGGGCACTCTTAACTTCTGGAATGGTCGCATTCGCATGATGAGCTATGTATCCCATATACCAGTCCAGGGCTCTTCCTTCAAAGGCAAGGGACATCTGCGCCCTTTTTCACAATGTCACTAGCCACATTATGCACAGTCCATACCGACTCTACGACAAACCAGAATCGATTCATATCTTTGTCCCCTATGCCCTTGAAGGTAGGTAGCTTCATGTGTGAGGCCATTTCGTCTTCCGGTGGTGGAGGTACGAGTGAGTTCTTACCCCTATGTTGATTTGAAGTTAGTGTAGTTGGAGGGCTATGCGCAGTCGAATCTCTTACTGGACTGTAGACAAATATATCTCCTTCTTAATTAGTTTGGAGGGCTATGCGTAGTCGAATCCCTTACTGGAATGTAGACAAATATATCTCCTTCTTAATTAGTTCTGTAGTATTTACCACTTCGTGTTGTACCCTCACTCTGATCAGAGCTCATTCACTCTGTATGGCTGCACAGAATGCTCTTTTCGCACAACAAAATTTTGATTAATAAGGGCAGGGTTTTCACGAACTTACCTCGGAACCCTTTGAAGAACCTCCACTCTACTTCTGAATAGGACATGAACTGATCAACTGAAAATTCAGTCACAAATCCTCCCAACACACTATCCACCCAGTGATCTACCGTATGAGTGATGGTATTATCAATTCTTTCTAACTACTAGATCAACTCTGGAGTCCACTGCGTGACCCGCTCATCCTTCCAACACGTCTGGAATTCTACGAGCCTTGCCAGCCACTCCTGAAGCTCATTTGCAAATGTTACAAAGAATATTTCATAGAATTCAATGAAAATGTACATATTCTTCCACTTCTCCGCTGTCAGCTTCGTGCTGCGATTCTCTTTCACCGCAAATTCCTGAACTTGTTTTTTAAACCACTCTTCGATTTCTTTCTTCTCAGGTCTCCAATGTTCTCTTGGCATTAACCGATCCCTCTCTCAAAATGCTCCTGGTCTTGGAAACGGAACCATTTGTTGGCTCGAAGGGTCCTGACCCAGGTTTGGAGGTTAAGGTTTTCCAACAACCCCCTATACTACTGGCCCTTTTGGCGGTGACCTACTTGCGCAGGCCAAAGTCTCACTCGAAGTAGTATGGGAGGGTGCTGGAACCAAGTTTCTGCACCCTGAGAGAGAGAAAATAAGTCAAGCAGATCCACGTTCGCAACCTATCGAGTTCGAACAAGATAGGTTTGTTAACAGTATAATCCACAGTATAACAGAGCTATTATCATGCATATATCTATTCAATACCTTCATATCCACGTGCGTATCAACATTTATCAGTACACAATATCATACACACCATTAACAGATCACATATATGTCATAACACAGACATATTCGTAGTATAACAGATAACACAACTGTATTCTTAGTCCCAATAAATCCTAAAGGATCGAATCAACAGTAACACATCAGATCCGATAACACAGAGCTACTTTAACTATATCCACATATATTAGCATCAAAACCCAGTACAATCCAAACACAACTTGCGCACACAACTAGCAGGGTCTGCACACAGCAGCACTAAGGATCTTCGCGCACACAGCTAGTAGGAGTCCTTACCCAATGACCCAACAACAGATCTAACAATTCGCACTTAGCATCAGACTTAATTCTTTCCTACCTTAAGACTCAAAGTTTTCATCTATTTATATCGACTTAGCCTACGCTTCCAATGGTCCGTAAACTATGGTTTGCAGACTCTTGGTCTACCCTTGACCCATTAAAATGCATTCAGGGCTTTAACCCACCCCAAAACCCCTGTGCTAGACAAATTAAGACCAAAAATACACAAAGTTGTACAAAATTAGCAGCTTTTAGGGGACCATGTTCCAACACCTCCTGGGCTACATCCGCTGGTCCAACTACCAATGGCATCTCCATCTTTCATTATGCTCAAAATTTTACAAATACATGTGTTTACAAGCCTCCAATGGCTATTTTATCTACAAATTAGTCTAGGTAGACTCTTGTTTCACCCAAATTTGTTGAAAATTGACCCTCCTAGCCTTTTCCCAATATCTCCTACAAAACCTCCACTAAAACTGGATGACTGCAGTTAATTGTAGTTAAAAATAGTAAAACCTCCAAATTTGGAGGGCACACTAAACTTCCCTCCAAGAGAAACCATCGGATTAAATGTTACAGTTAAAAGGGAGGGGTTTCCACATGCCAATCCCCGAACCCCGCGGTTATGCTAACCGTCGAGCGGAACCATCGGCATTATCCATCGCAACTAACCACGGAACTTTCGTAGCCATGTGACAAGGCTATTAACACTGTGTTGACGGGAAAATATGTCCGACCAACAGTAGGGGATCTCCCCGGTAGAAAGTCCCAATTAGACTTTGAACTGTTTGGAGTAGGGATCCCGTCCGGGGTGTGGGTCCGGCTACCGCTTAAATGACTTCTTCGGTCTCGAACAACCTGATTGAATCTGCAAACATACACTCATTCACATGATACATAATACATGACTGATGTATCAAACCAATATATGACACTATGTGTAGCAAGGTAATAAACAAGATGCGTACACCCAGGAAGTGTCGTTAGCAACACATCTATGGGGTATGCATGCAAGATAATCTGACCACCAAAGAAACACTTCTTTATGGCAAGAATATCCCTTAACTTTCCGAAAGGTATAACGAAATGCTAATAAATCAGTTCATTAACATTCATCATAAGAGTAGATAGTAAACTTGAGCATCATCAACACAATCACAGGTAGCTATGAGGCATGAATGATACTATCAATAACACAGGTTCATTAATCAAAAGATATTTTGAAACTGCACGCAGAATACACACAGTGTTGTCACAGCTAAACACATCATCCAATCAAAAGGGATTTTAACAAGTATTTGTATTACATATGCCAAGAGTATGATTCTTCAATTACAATGCAATATTTCTCTTCAAACCACAAAAGAGAAGCCCTTTACTATGTGCCCCACAGGGGTATTTATAGATTAAAGAGACGCCCTTATGGCCTTCCGACGCTTCAACTTCCCGACGGTTCAGATTCCCTGCGACCTTTGCCACACTTGCGACCTGCGACCAGAAGATTGCGACCTGCGACTTGGTCGCAGGTGCGACCTGCGACCTGGGGGACAAAAAGCGACCTGCGACCCAGCGGTTAAACTATGGAGGTGGTCGCGTAATTGAGGTTTCTGGAACGTCAACTTTCTTGCCCTTAAGGAAATCTTGCCAAGTCTAGTAATCTGCTGTTATAGGAGCGACAAGAGGGCTTTCCTCTTTTATTCGATGCATACATTCTAGGGCATTCGGTACCAGAGTCTCCTTCTTCTGAGAGATCAGCATTGAGAGGGAGGCAAGCTTGGTATAGATTTGTACTGGAGTGACAAGCAACCGATTTAGGTTCTCTTGTGATGCCTCGAATTCTGGTGCCGCAGCAGCTTGTCTCACGGGTTGCAGAAAAGACTAAATTTCCTGCTCTACCTGCTCCCAGTCTTTAGTTTCATCCAGTGCCCCTAATGACGGAATGTGATGAAGAGCGTTCATGGAGTCAATACCACTGATCAGGTGATTATATGCAGACATCACTTTGTCCAAATATTTGGCCAGCTTGTCTTTGGACTGCATATTCATCCGAATTTGTACTTTGGCTTCTCGCGTATGACTCCAATCCTTCCTAGGCACATGTTCGGGAGCTTGCTGATACTGCGCTGTCCAGTTCATCATTTTGTCCAAAGCTACCGAGGCTTCCCTGAGCTGCTCGTGCTTCTGTTTGGTTTCCTCTCGTGCCTCTGCCAATGGGGCCACTGTTTGTTTTAGTGTGAGCATTTCTTTATATACTTGCCTCATGGTCATTTCCAACACATCACACTCTTTCCTGACCGCCAGTGGGACCTCGTTCACTTGGGCGAGCTTACCTTGGAGCTGTAGCATCTCACTCTCTAATCTTGATTTCTCCTGCTCCGCTGCTTTTAGCCTGTTCTGTAGGGAAATAATCTCCCTGCTCATTCTAGTGACATTTTCCTCCGTGGCTGCGGCAAAAGCGGTGCCTGCTGACGCTATCATAACAGGGTTAGTCCTTGTATCTGGGACTATGTCCTTTCCAGTGGCGACCGTAGATATGGCGGGATGGCTTTGCGCCAAGGATTTCCTTTTCTCCTGCCGTATTTTGAAAGAGAATTGGTCAAATGTCAATCTGGTCAGGTCGAAGACTTCCTCCTCTTGCTCCTCGAGAAAATCATCAACATTGAGGGTACTTTTCGCGCCACCTGAAGGGATATCCAGGGGAGATATGTCAATGTCGTCTATTAGCTCGTCCTCCTCATCCTGTGTTTGATCCTTTTCTTTCTCCTTTTGCCGGCGCTCGGCTTCTGCCTTGTCGTGTTCCTCCTTCTTCCTGCGTTCTGCCTCTGCCTCTACTTCCTTTTCAGCTTTTCTCTTTCGCTCTGCCGCAGCGGCTTGTTCTGCCTTCTTTTGACGATCGACTTTGTCGAGTTCTTCCTTAAGTGATTTTTCTGCCGCCGCCTGTGCCTCCTTTTCCTGTCTTTCCTTTTCCTCTTCCTTTTTCTTTTTTCGCTCTGTCCTGGCATCTTTCTTACGTTTCTCTTCATCCTCCTTCATTTTCTTTTCCTCTTCCTTCTTGGCTTGGGCTTCTGCTTCCCTTTGCTGATCCGAGGTGTCAGGCCCCGTACCGGTCTGTGTTCTCTTATCTTTGGAGGAAGAAGAGCTTCCAAGCTTTTGGCTTCTATCTCCTAAATTATGGTGATCCTCTTCTTCTCGGTCAGAGTCGATCCCTGGAGCTAGATGCCTGTCTGCGTTGTACCAGTTTCTTTTTTCGTCCTCTGCCGGGCGCTCGACATGCTGATAACTCCATCTAAAATTGGCCCTTTTACAATGCTCAGGAACTATCCTGACTGGGTCATAAGTTCGGCAAACCAGATTTCTGAAGTGATAACTTTTTACCTCTTCCCCTTCACGCCCTACTTCTCTGAAGTCCTTGACTGTATAAGCACCAATGGTGAGAGGTAGAGCGGGCCAAGGTTTCTTCTTCCCTTTGGAAAGGACATTAGAGAAGCCCGAGGTCATCTGGAAACATACCTCCTGCATGAGCACCTTATCGGTAATAAACTTAGGCAGAGCATGTGGTGCTTTAAACGAGCCAAATACTCGGATGATTGTGAATTCAGCGAATGGGAACCAGTGTGCCACCTGACCTAGTGTCTCCATTGCTCGCCAAGACATGCAGGGTGTGTCTTGACCGAATAGTTTCCCGTAGAGGGCGGGAATGAATATATGAGAGATTTGCTCGATGTCTGACTTGTACCTGGATTCCCAGAATACCTTGGTCTGCAAATGTATTGCCTGGGTCTGTTCGGAGTCCCGGTTATGTGGCCATCCTTCAACATGCAGCTGGGCACAGACAGCATCTAATAGATACGAAGCCATATAGAATTCTGATGGCGCTCCCTCATCTGGGGCTAAAGCTGAAGCCAAATTTGTGTGCATGGAGCCCATTAATATACCAGCCCAATTGAACTGAGTGCCGTGTACTGTTACGTGTTCCATAATGGTTGCCCATGTTCCGTTGAAAGTGGTGGCGTCCGAACGCCCGTATACTCTGCACAGCATGGCGGCCACTAACTTATACACCTTCCTCAGACTGGCCACCGGGTACTCCTGGTCTTTTTTTATTTTAAATTTATCTGGTTCTGCCCACCATTTTCTGATTGTATCAACCATCGGCACTTCATTTGCAGAAAACCATCTCGGGGTGAAGTTTACCTCTGGTTTGGGGAGCGAGTAGTAGACCTGTGCTTTTGAGCTCTCCAACGTTGCAAAAGCTTTACCTCCACTATCTCGAATTGCGAAATTCTTAGGATCCGTCTTCTGTATGATCCAGTCTAACATTTCTGGGCACGGAAAGATGGCGGGATGTGACCCTGCTAGGTGCAATTTGGATTTCTTAACCTTCAGATATACTTCCCGGTCCGGGAGATCTTCTGGAAACTCATCTTCTGGTATGGCGAACTCGCAGTATACTTCATACCACCTAAGGCTGTCCTCCTTTGCGAAGGTGCAAAGGGTGTCTCTGTATATTGGTGGAGGAGATGTTTGTATGTCTGTGTCTGACTCTTCCTCCACTACCTGCTTAGTTCTCCTTCGGGATACCCAGGGTGCCATATCGCTAGAGTCGGAGAGGACCGGTACCGTGTCTGCTCTAACTTCACCTGTTGCATTCAAGAAAGAATCCCAGGATGAGAAAGACATGATGATAACGGCTAAATAAAGTCTACACATACAAAGTTTAATTGACTGTTCTCTGGGGGTCGTTGGGTTGCTGATCTACAAAAAGGACTCACATGCGACCTCGCGACCTTGCGACTAGGTCGCAGGGTCGCAGAGTCGCTAACAGGGAGTTTTGCGACCTTGCGACCGGGTCGCTAGGTCACAGGTCGCACTTGAGCCTGCCGGGGGGTTTCGCGCGCGCGGTTTTGCGGATAAACTTTCCCTACAGGAAAAAATACGCGGCTTGAAAGGGCCTAAACTGACAATAAGGCATAGCCATGAGGAATTGGGCAAGAGACGGGTGACCCTGGGGTTTGTGGGAACCAAAACAAAAAATAAACTCAACCGGAAACCCTATCTGCTCACCAGCAAGTAATTAAGACCATGGGGTGGTTGGATTTTAGCAAGAACTGCTGGGAAAGGAAAAATCAGGGAGGATATGGCAACTTACCTGGAAGAAAACGCGCCAGCCGACCTGTCAGAGCAATTCCACGATTTCCGCCGCAAGTCACAAATGCGACCTAGCGACCTACCCTTATAAAAAGGAGTCGCACGTGCGGGCAATAAATGAGGTCGCAAGTTGTCAGTTTGCGACCTTGCGACCTCGCGACCTTAAGGTCGCTGGGTCGCAAAGGTCGCTGAGTCGCTAATTCCTCTAATACTTCATTTTGCGACTTTGCGATTTTGCGACCTTAAGGTCGCTGGGTCGCAAGGTCGCAAATTGCTTGACTTCCGACTCTTGCGACTTGGCGACCTCTACGACCTTAGGGTCGCAGAGTCGCATAGGTCGCATGGGTCGCAAATCATGGATCCGCGACTTAGCGACTTGCTCTTAAAAACTTTACTTGGCTTTTTCCTTCTTTAGTTTCAAAGGGGCTCCAAAAATTTTGAAGTGTGTGTTATGATTTTATGTATTTTTGGAGGGTGTTGTAGGAGCTACAACAAATAGCGATTCACTGGATGAATTCAGAGTCTCTGCTGATGAAGGGTCGATGAGGGAGGAGGGAGGGGTCTAATACTAGCTTGTTCTTTTACCTCAGAGTTTACACCTTCCTTCCTTTGCCACCCCGCATAGTTGCCTGCCCTTTTGGCTTATTGGGTGCAGATCAACCGAATTTTAATTCCTCACGCTCCAGGTTCGAGAGGGTCGGGGAAACCTTGGACAACTGCAGGGTCCGGTACAATTATTTCGTCCTCATGGTGTTGCTCCGCTGCCAGCGAACCTCTCGGCTCCGGCGGAGTCACTGCCTAAGGAGTCATGAACGTTGCTCCGCTGCCAGCGAGCCTGGTCAGTACCCCGGCGGAGTCGTTACAACACCTCTCTGCGCAGGAATCCTTTCTCAATCCTTTACCCTTTATTTGTGTGCGATTGCACTTATTTGAGAATGTGCCTGTAGCACTTATTTAGATGGGCATATTTTGTCTGGGCGGATGAGGGATCCCGACTTATTTTGCTTGCAGAGAGGTTGCTCCTGGTCTCATATGAGGACTCGGGTTTTTCCCGGATGACCTGCAATTCTCTTGAGTTAGCCCTGTTCCCTCACGATCCGGTTGCTGCTATGCAAGACCTTCTCTGCCTGCACCCTTCGAAGCCGCTAGGTGGTTCCTTATGCTTGAAGACTCTAGTAAGGCCGTGTACTATCCTTAGGTGCCCATCACAAGCGAGTTTCGACTGCCCCGTGTTTTACGGGAAGGGCCTTTTATCAGCATAGAACCTCTTCAAGGAGTGAGCCAGTTGCGGGCAGCTTAGACAAGGTTTTCTTCGAAGCGTTAGAGAAAGAGTTTTTTTTTTTTTTTTTTTTTTTTTTTTTTAAGGGTTTAAGTAAAATAGTGTTTGAGGTCATGCCCGTTTACCGGGAGGACCTCGACTTTTCCTTCCAGAGTTTGCAATCGGAAAGTATGGGGACCCACCTTTTCTTTAACCTGACAGGGACCTATCCATAGTGCTTGAAATTTGGCATGTTTTCCTTTTTCTTCGTGTGCTTTATCCCACTTTAGGACAAGATCTCCTACTTCAAATTTTTTATCTCCTGCATACTTTTTATCGAACCATTTCTTGATCCGACTCTGGTGGATGGCGAATTTCTCCCGGGTTTTCTGCCTTTCCTCTTCTAATTTTAGCAGGGTGTCAATGCGGGTTTGCAAGGTGGGGCAAGGGGTACCATGACACTCTTGAGACAACTGCAGAGCAGGAAGAGACAAATTGGGAGGGAGGACAACTTCTTTCCCATACACGAGAAAATATGGTGAGGTGCCTATTGAGGACTTAGGGGTGACGCGATCAGCCCACAGTGCATTTTGGAGAGCATTATGCCAGTTGCGTTGGTGAGACAGTAAGGTCTTTTTAATGATGCGAATCAGATTTTTATTGGTTGATTCCGCTAGACCATTTCCTTGGGGATAGTATTTTGCAGAGTTTTTAAGAACGATACCATTTTCTAAAGCAAAATCATATAACTTAAAAGACGAAAAGTATGTTGCATTATCAAAGACCGAGGAAGTCGGAACGCCAAACCTGGTGATGATGGAATGAATGAAAAATTGCATTACCTCCTGATCGTTGACTTGGCGTAATGGTACTGCTTCAACCCACCTGGTGAAGTAATCAGTGGCTGTTAGGATGTACCGGTGTTGCTTAGAAGAGTGGGGTAGGATCTCGCCAATGACGTCTAGACCCCATTGTTGAAAAGGCTCTTCCACTGCCACTGACAACAAAGGGGCGGCGGGGCGCGCTTCTCGGTTTGCGAATTTCTGGCATTGAACGCACTTCCGAACATATGCGTGGGCATCTCTGAAAAGAGTTGGCCAATAATAACCTGCTCGCATTATTTTATGGGCTGTAGTATCCCCGGCAAAATGACCTCCTGCTGGTCCATCATGCAGCTCGATTAAGATCTTCTGAGCTTCATCATATTCCAGGCAGCGTAACATGACCCCATCGGAATGTTTCCTGAAAAGCTTCCCTTGAATTAACTGTTAAGGCGTAGCTTTGAGTCTGATTGCACGTTTTTGCCGGGCGTTTAGAGCGGGGTCCAATGTACCGTGTGCTAAATATCCCGAAATATCCGAGTACCAAGAAGGGTTTCTTACCTGAGGCAAGACGTCAGTTTGGTACATATCAATTTCTTGTTCCCAATTATCTTCTTCACTCTGTTGGGAACTTGCGGCCTCTGCAGCCATCTGGCATAAACCTTGTCCTTTAACTGTGCGTGCTGGCTTAAACTCTAAGTCGTATTCTTGCATACACGCAACCTAGTTCCCTCGTCTCTCGCCCAACTCCTGCTGCATGAACAGTGAGCGAACAGCTGGGTGGGGAACGTAAACTGTGACATGGTTTTTCAAAATGTATGGTCGGAAATGTTTGACCGCTTTATATACCGCATAGGCCTGTTTCTCGATTTCGGGATAATTTAATTCAGCTCCCTGCAGACCGGTGCTCATGAATGAAATGGGACGCTCGTCATTATTTCTGTCCTTTTGTGTGAGTATGGCTGCCAGGGACGAATCCGAAGCGAACGTATACAAGCTGAAATCTCTGTCGAAGTCTGGGCTCTGGAGGGAAGGCGCTTCGGCTATAGCTTTCTTGATCTGGTCGAAAGCTTCTTTTTCGGGCTGATTCCATTTGAAGGTAGCATTTTTCTTTATCATTCCCTGTAGTGGCTTAACTATCTGGGCGAAATCTGATATAAATTTACGTACAAAATTGATCTTTCCCAAGAAGGACTGCATTGCTTTCTTACTGTTGGGGGGAGGAATCTGAGCAATGGCTTTCGCACGTTCTGGATCAACGACAATGCCTTGCTTGGTTATGATATGACCCAGTAGATTGCCTCTCGCTACGGCGAAAATGCTCTTCTTTGGGTTGAGCGAGATACCGTATTTTCTGCACCTTTCGAAGATCTGTCTGAGGTGACGCAAATGATCCCCCCGATGTTTAGAAAACACAGTAACGTCATCCAAGTAAACCACCACACTTTGGCCTATCAGACCCCTGAATGCTATATCCATAGCTCTTTGGAAAGTTGCCCCTGCGTTGATTAATCCAAAGGGCATGCGCCTGTACGCGAAGGTTCCCCACTTAGTCCGAAAGGTAGTCTTTAACCTGTCTGGTTCAACCACTAGTACTTGATTGTAGCCAGAGAATCCGTCCAACAAGGAGAACATTTCTGAGCCGGACACTGCTTGTAGTATCTGCTCCATAGGGGGCACTGGGTAATTATCTTTACTCGAGGCCCGGTTTAAGTTTCGGAAATCTACACATAAGCGAATTTCACCTGACTTCTTCCGTACTGGAACCAAATTGGACACCCATGTGGAATGGCGAACTTTGAAGATAATGCGGGCATCCAAAAGTTTTTTGAGTTCTTTTAGAATCAGTGGCACCATCGTAGGATGTACTTTCCTAAGCTTTTGTTGGAATGGTTTTACATTTTCTTTAATGGGTATCACATGTTGTATGATTAGAGTATCGTATGTGCATAAGTCCTCATATGTCCAAGCGAATACGTCACGATACTTGCGAAATAGCTGAGTGAAATCTTGAGCCTCTTGGGGGGTGCAGTCTTTCCCTAGGTTGACGAATTTAGGATTATCTTCTGATCCCAAGTTCACTTGTCGATGAGCCAAGATCGAGCTCTGCACTTTTGCATTTGGGGGCCCACGGAACCGATTTTGCAGATCGAAAAGCTTTTCCAGTGATACCACCCCTTTAGGCATGGGGTTTCCTTTGACTTGCTCGTACTCCTTTTGCATAGCTTGGTCGTGCTCATCTTCATCTATAGCAGCGTCTTTGAATATCTCCGAGTTGCACATAAATTCCAGCACCTGTTGATCATCATCAAAAACACGCAGATTAGTGATATTGTCTGGCACGGAGGGTTTGTACATAACTTCAATAGAAAAACCGTCCCTCAAAGGGGTAAACCTGGCGGCAGCATTAGCTAGAGTATCCGCCGCTGCGTTATGCATTCTTAGAACAGATTTAATTCCAAAAGCGTCAAAAGCATAAATTAATCGCCATACCTCTTGCTGATACGCCTTCAAATGTGGAGACAAACAGTGAATAGTATTGCGTACCTGCCGAGTGATAATCTCGGAGTCTCCAATGACCCGTAAGCATTTTACCTTCAAATCCAGCGCCTTTTTAAGCCCAAGGATCAAAGCTTCATACTCGGCAGTGTTGTTAGTGCATTGGAACTCAAGTCGACAAGAGACTAAGAACTTTTTCTTATGCGGATCAAGCAAAACGCAGCCAGCGCCAGAACCATCGAGGTTCTTGGAACCGTCGTAATACAAGGTCCATATGTCGCTTTCCGGGTCTTTGGGGGTAATGGATTGCGGAGGAACTTCGTCTTGGTGTGAGACAACTTGGGCTTGTTCCTCTGCGACGAGTGTCATTTCAGAAAGGACCTCGGGGCCTACTGAAGACTGAGGAGGTCGATAGCATCCAAAAATGGACTCCAGGAAACACATCCCGAGTTCCTCTTGGGCAAAGCTGATGGGTTCATTTGTGGCATCCAAATCAGTTACAGTATGTTTCATGTATGGTTCACTTTCGAATCTGATTTGGTTATTTCTCCCCTTGTAAGGTAGCCATAAGTGGGACCAATCTGTGGCAAAGTATCCTTGCAACTTGCTAGACCAGTCCCTGCTAAGCAGTACACCATAAGCTTCAAGGATGTCAACAACCACAATATCAATACATCGATGGACCCTAGAGTCGGATGAGAGGCGAATGATGACATTGTTTAATTCTCCAACTGCTGGTACTTGTGATCTGTCCAGTTGAATGATTTTTGTGTCAGTTTTCTCTGGGAGGATGTTGAGTTTCTTGCACACAGATAGAGGCATGACATTCGTGGATGCACCAGAGTCAACGAGACAATTGTGAACGTTGAAATTAAACATCTCAAAAGACAAGAGGAATGGAGGGGTGGATCCTCTCGAATTCGCGTTGACAGCATTCACTATAGATTGGATATCTGGACTGGTTTGTGCAGATGTGTTGCTCACAGTTTTCGTATTTTGGTTGTTGGCGAAAGCTTTTAAAATAAGTTCCTTTTGATTTGTGATGCGGGCCAACTCGTAGAGTGAGATATTAGCTCTGGTCTTTTTCATGTCCTCCACTATGTTGTAGCTAGTATCGGTTTGGGGACTAGGTTCGATAGCGGTTTTCGAGGGTTCTACCGGGAGCTTGGTCTTGTGACTTGCTTTGCTGTTGCTATTTGTGGGCTTATCCGGCGTAGCGTGCCCTTCGTTTCCAGGGGGAAGAATTTTCCTCAGGAAAGCCCTTTTCTTGTCTTCATAAGATTGTTCAGGAACAGATCCTTTGCTTCTAAGACTATAGTTTCGAGTGGGCTGAGCCTTGGGACTGCCTGCTATGTTGATATCAAGACTCTCCCCCCCGCGGATTATATCAAAAGTTAAGACAGAGGCTCCTGATTCCCCATCTAGGAGCGAACCTTCATCTCGATCAGAAACATCATCCTCTATCTGGTTTCCCAGAGTTTGGTCATCCAAAAGTTGATTAACTACTGCGGTCATGCTGCCAATCCATTGCGGGCACGTTTTTTCGGAATGGGCAGCTTGGTGAAACGAGCAAAAATTGTCTTTCCCTATTTCTTCCACATTTAGAGCGGCACTGGAGTTTGACGGAGGTCTGCTGGTGTTGGGATTACTCTTCTTGAAAAAGGGTTTTGGGGGTTTATTTGTAGTTGAGGTTTCAACGCCCTTTCTCTTTAAGTCAGAGACCTCATTCGTCAGAAGTTTGAGGGTCTTGGCCATACTCTCGAAATCAAAAGTTTCTCTCTCTCTATTAGGGGCGGAAGACTGACCCTTTTTAGTGTTTGGTTTGTGATCATCTTTTCCTTCATGGTCCATGACTCCTATCGACAACATGTCCTTCTCTACCGCGAGAGCAGCAGCGTAATTTGCTGTAAGGGTAGCGCGGGCCTCACGTTTGACGAAAATGGCAATATCCCTAGGGAGAGCTTTAGTGTAGTAGTCGATGGTGATAGAATCGTCCAATGCTAAGTTTGGAGGAAATTTTTGCAATATTGTGGCGAAGCATTGGTTAAAGTCTTTAACCTTCTCTTTTCTGTGACACTTGATGGTGCTTAACTCTGTGAGGAGCATAGAGGGTGTTTTATCCTCTACAAACTTTTGCAGGAACACGCGACGGAACTGGTCCCATGAAGTAATAGAAGCACTGGGTAGGGAACGGTACCAGGTGGCTGCAAGGTTTACAAGAGTGTGCGGGAACAATCGACAAGCGACATCATCGGACTGAACTCTCATGATTTGTAGGGCGGACTGAACTCTCATGATTTTTAGGGCCAGATAGAAACTACTAATATGATCTTCCGCTGAGGTACCTTTCTCAGGATCAAACTTAGGAAGATGCTTCTCCGGGTGTCTAGGCATATCATGGAGAGGACCTAAAAGAGCCAATGGGGATTGAGCCATCCAGGCTAGGGGCTGCACCCTCCTGGGGCGCTGATGATAACGAGTTTCGACCTTGGATTCACTTCCCGTCCCTGACACTGATGCTCCGTCCTGATGGCGAGAGTGCTCATCTCGGTGTCTTTCATGGTTATTCATGTTTCTAAGGTACTCCCAGTTGTGGAGAGGGGGTCTATTTTGGTTTTGGTGGTGATGATGGTTGTTGTGATGTCTCCGGCCGTGGACCATATCTCCTCTACCTCCACGTCCGTGACCCCTATTAACCCCACCCTCATTTCTTCGGGGCCTATTGCCTTCTCTTACATTTCTTCGGGCAGTGTTAACCTCTCTCTCGTTCCTTCGACCCCCCTCTCCTTCTTCTCGCAGGTCGTACACTTGGTTGTCGTTCCACTGATGTAAGTCAGGCTGAGGTTCGGGGAAAGGTTCAGTATCAGGGAAACCTTCACTATCTTGGAGGATGGGGTCATTTTCCTGGACTGCCCGCCCGAGGTCTTCAATCATGGAGTTTACGAGTTCAGGTATGGTGCTGACAAGCACACCATTACGAGTGATGTTCTCAGTAGGGGTCCTAGTGTGAGCTAGAAATTCCATGATGGGGGCATATCGTAAATCCCTGACGAGATTACGGGCAACCGGGCGTAAGGATCTCAACTGTTCATTAGTGATTTCAAAGTATCGAGCCGCCTCCGTTGGAATATCCTCTAAGGGGGGAAGAGGAGGTTCGTTATTTGTGACCTCCCGGCGGGGAGTTTGTGACGGAATATCGGTCGTATGCTGGGAGGATGCCATGGCCCTCCTTCTAGCGCCAAATCTGTTGACGGGAAAATATGTCCGGTCAACAGTAGGGGATCTCCCTGGTAGAAAGTCCCAATTAGACTTTCAACCGTTTGGAGTAGGGATCCCGTCCGGGGTGTGGGTCCGGCTACCACTTAAATGACTTCCTCTTCGGTCTCGAACAACCTGATTGAATCTGCAAACATACACTCATTCACATGATACAGAATACATGACTGATGTATCAAAACCGATATATGACACTGTGCGTAGCAAAGTAATAAACAAAATGCATGCGCCCAAGAAATGTCGTTAGCAACACATCTATGGGGTAATGCATACAAGATAATCTGACCACCAAAGAAACAGTTCTTTAATGGCGAGAAAATCTCTTAACTTTCCGAAAGATATAACGAAATGCTAATAAAACAGTTCATTAACATTCATCATAAGAGTAAATAGCAAACTTGAGCATCATCAACACAATCACAGATAGCTATGGAGCATCAATGATACTATTAATAACACAGATTCATTAATCAAAAGATATTCTGAAACTATACGCAGAATACACGCAGTGTTGTCACAGCTAGACACATCATCCAATCAAAGGGATTTTAACAAGTATTTGTATTACATATGTCAAGAGCATGATTCTTCAATTACAATGCAATGTTGCCTTTCAGTCCCAAAAAGAGGAGCCCTCAACTATGTGCCCCACAGGGGTATTTATAGATTCAAGAGACGCTCTTATGGCCTTCCGACGCTTCAACTTCCCGACGGTTCAGCTTCCCTGCGACCTTTGCCAAACTTGCGACCTGCGACCAGAAGATTGCGACCTGCGACTTGGTCGTAGGTGCGACTTGGTCGCAGGTGCGACTTGCGACCTGTGTGCCGGTGCGACCTGCGACCTGGGGACGGTCGCGACTTGCGCCTGAAAAGCTCAACTATGGAGGTGGTTGTGTGATTGAGGTTTTTGGAACGTCAACTTTCTTGCCCTTGAGGAAATCTCACCAAGTCTGGTAATCTGCTGTTATAGGAGCGACAAGAGGGGTTTCCTCTTTTATTCGATGCATACATTCTAGGGCATTCGGTACCAGAGTCTCCTTCTTCTGAGAGATCAGGATTGAGAGGGAGGCAAGCTTGGTATAGATTTGTACTGGAGTGACAAGCAACCGATTTAGGTTCTCTTGTGATGCCTCGAATTCTGGTGTGGCAACAGCTTGTCTCACGGGTTGCAGAAAAGACTGAATTTCCTGCTCTACCTGCTCCCAGTCTTTAGTTTCATCCAGTGCCCCTAATGACGGAATGTGATGAAGAGCATTCATGGAGTCAATACCACTGATCAGGTGATTATATGCAGACATCACTTTGTCCAAATCTTTGGCCAGCTTGTCTTTGGACTGCATATTCATCCGAATTTGCACTTTGGCTTCCTGTGCATGACTCCAATCCTTCCTAGGCACATGTTCGGGAGTTTGCTGATACTGCGCTGTCCAGTTCATCATTTTGTCCAACGCTACCGAGGCTTCCCTGAGCTGTTCATGCTTCTGTTTGGTTTCCTCTCGCGCCTCTACCAACGGGGCCACTGTTTGTTTTAGGGTGAGCATTTCCTTGTATACTTGCCTTATTGTCATTTCCAACACATCACACTCTTTCCTGACCGCCAGTGGGACCTCATTCACTTGGGCGGGCTTACCTTGGAGCTGTAGCATCTCACTTTCTAGTCTTGACTTCTCCTGCTCTGTCGCTTTTAGCCTGTTCTGTAAAGAAATAATTTCCCTGCTCATCCTAGTGACATTTTCCTCCGTGGCCGCGGCAAAAGCGGTGCCTGCTGACGCTATCATAACAGGGTTAGTCCTTGTATCTGGGACTATGTCCTTTCCAGTGGCGACCGTAGATATGGCGGGATGGCTTTGCGCCAAGGATTTCCTTTTCTCCTGCCGTATTTTGAAAGAGAATTGGTCAAATGTCAATCTGGTCAGGTCGAAGACTTCTTCTTCTTTCTCCCCGAGAAAATCATCAACATTAAGGGTACTTTTCACGCCACCTGAAGGGATATCCAGGGGAGATATGTCAATGTCGTCTATTAGTTCATCCTCCTCATCCTGTGTTTGATCCTTTTCTTTCTCCTTTTGCTGGCGCTCGGCTTCTGCCTTGTCGTGTTCCTCCTTCTTCCTGCGTTCTGCCTCTGCCTCTGCTTCCTTTTCAGCTTTTCTCTTTCGCTCTACCGTGGCGGCTTGTTCTGCCTTCTTTTGACGATCGACTTTGTCGAGTTCTTCCTTAAGTGCTTTTTCTGCCGCCGCCTGTGCCTCCTTTTCCTGTCTTTCCTTTTCCTCTTCCTTTTTCTTTTTTCGCTCTGTCCTGGCATCTTTCTTACATTTCTCTTCATCCTCCTTCATTTTCTTTTCCTCTTCCTTCTTGGCTTGGGCTTCTGCTTCCCTTTGCTGATCCGCGGTGTCAGGCCCCGTATCGGTCTGTGTTCTCTTATCTTTGGAGGAAGAAGAGCCTCCAAGCTTATGAATTCTATCTCCTAAATTCTGGTGATCCTCTTCTTCTCGGTCAGATTCGATCCCTGGAGCTAGATTCCTGTCTGCGTTGTACCAGTTTCTTTTTTCGTCCTCTACCGGGCGCTCGACATGCTGATAACTCCATCTAAAATTGGCCCTTTTACAATGCTCAGGAACTATCCTGACTGGGTCATAAGTTCGGCAATCCAGATTTCTGAATTGATAACTTTTTACCTCTTCCCCTTCACGCCCTACTTCTCTAGAGTCCTTGACTGTATAAGCACCAATGGTGAGAGGTAGAGCAGGCCAAGGTTTCTTCTTCCCTTTGGAAAGAACGTTAGAGAAGCCCGAGGTCATCTGGAAACATACCTCCTGCATGAGCACCTTATCGGTAATAAACTTAGGCAGAGCATGTGGTGCTTTAAACGAGCCAAATACTCGGATGATTGTGAATTCAGTGAATGGAAACCAGTGTGCCACCTGACCTAGTGTCTCCATTGCTCGCCAAGACATGCAGGGGGTGTCTTGACCAAATAGTTTCCCGTAAAGGGCGGGAATGAATATATGAGAGATTTGTTCGATGTCTGACTTGTACCTAGATTCCCAGAATACCTTGGTCTGCAAATGTATTGCCTGGGTCTGTTCGGAGTCCCAGTTATGTGGCCATCCCTCGACATGCAGCTGGGCACAGACGGCATCTAATTGATACGAAGCCATATAGAATTCTGATGGCGCTCCCTCATCTGGGGCTAAAGCTGAAGCCAAATTTGTGTGCATGGAGCCCATTAATATACCAGCCCAATTGAACTGAGTTCCGTGTACTGTTACGTGTTCCATAATGGTTGCCCATGTTCCGTTGAAAGTGGTGGCGTCCGAACGCCCGTATACTCTGCACAGCATGGCGGCCACTAACTTATACACCTTCCTCAGACTGGCCACCGGGTACTCCTGGTCTTTTTTTATTTTAAATTTATCTGGTTCTGCCCACCATTTTCTGATTGTATCAACCATTGGCACTTCATTTGAAGAAAACCATCTCAGGGTGAAGTTTACCTCTGGTTTGGGGAGCGAGTAGTAGACCTGTGCTTTTGAGCTCTCCAACGTTGCAAAAGCTTTACCTCCACTATCTCGGATTGCGAAATTCTTAGGATCCATCTTCTGTATGATCCAGTCTAACATTTCTGGGCACGGAAAGATGGCGGGATGTGACCCTGCTAGGTGCAATTTGGATTTCTTAACCTTTAGATATACTTCCCGGTCCGGGAGATCTTCTGGAAACTCATCTTCTGGTATGGCGAACTCGCGGTATACTTCATACCACCTAAGGCTGTCCTCCTTTGCGAAGGTGCAAAGGGTGTCTCTGTATATTGGTGGAGGAGATGTTTGTATGTCTGTGTCTGACTCTTCCTCCACTACCTGCTTAGTTCTCCTTCGGGATACTCGGGGTGCCATATCGCTAGAGTCGGAGAGGACCAGTACCGTGTCTGCTCTAACTTCACCTGTTGCATTCAAGAAAGAATCCCAGGATGAGAAAGACATGATGATAACGGCTAAATAAATTCTACACATACAAAGTTTAATTGACTGTTCTCTGGGAGTCGTTGGGTCGCTGATCCACAAAAAGGACTCACATGCGACCTCGCGACCTTGCGACTAGGTCGCAGGGTCGCAGAGTCGCTAACAGGGAGTTTTGCGACCTTGCGACCTTGTGACTAGGTCGCAGGGTCGCAGAGTCGCTAACAGGGAGTTTTGCGACCTTGCGACCTTGCGACCGGGTCGCTAGGTCGCAGGTCGCACTTAAGCCTGCCGGGGGGTTTCGCGCGCGCGCGGTTTTGCGGATAAACTTTCCCTACAGGGAAAAATACGCGGCTTGAAAGGGTCTAAACTGACAATAAGGCATAGCCATGAGGAATTGGGCAAGAGACGGGTGACCCTGGGGTTTGTGGGAACCAAAACAAAAAATAAACTCAACCGGAAACCCTATCTGCTCACCAGCAAGTAATTAAGACCATGGGGTGGTTGGATTTTAGCAAGACCTGCTGGGAAAGGAAAAATCAGGGAGGAAATGGCAACTTACCCGGAAGAAAACGCGCCAGCCGACCTGTCAGAGCAATTCCACGATTTCCGCCGCAAGTCACAAATGTGACCTAGCGACCTGCCCTTATAAAAATGAGTCGCACGTGCGGGCAATAAATGAGGTCGCAAGTTGTCAGTTGCGACCTTGCGACCTCGCGACCTTAAGGTCGCTGGGTCGCAAAGGTCGCTGAGTCGCTAATTCCTCTAATACTTCATTTTGCGACTTTGCGACCTTGCGACCTTAAGGTCGCTGGGTCGCAAGGTCGCAAATTGCTTGACTTCCGACTCTTGCGACCTGGCGACCTCTGCGACCTTAGGGTCGCAGAGTCGCATAGGTCGCATGGGTCGCAAATCATGGATCCGCGACTTAGCGACTTGCTCTTAAAAACTTTACTTGGCTTTTTCCTTCTTGCGACCTTAGGGTCGCTGAGTCGCATAGGTCGCATGGGTCGCAAATCATGGATCCGCGACTTAGCGACTTGCTCTTAAAAACTTTACTTGGCTTTTTCCTTCTTTAGTTTCAAAGGGGCTCCAAAAATTTTGAAGTGTGTGTTATGATTTTATGTATTTTTGGAGGGTGTTGTAGGAGCTACAACACACTGGATTTTTATGTCCCTGAGTGTTAAGGTTTGAGGTTACGGTTTATAAACGTGACATGTGACCAACGTTTGGGGCCTCCAGCGGTCCACCCCCCCCCTCATGTGCAATGTTTGAAAACATTAAATAGCACTGGCACCCCTAAGGGGTAAGAAACACTGTGTAGAGGAGTTGGTGAAGAGTCTTTGTGAACACACCGAAGGTCGCAGGGTCGAACCCCCCAAACTTAACAGAATTTTATTCAACCATACAGGGGACCCATGGCAACCTCAGGGCTGGCCATGTGTCACCCATTCATTGGCCCTAAAACAAAAATGTACCATCCACATCAGCGAATCAACATGTGCCACTTGGAGAAATATTATAGGCTTAGGAAAATGGAATATCCTCAAGAATATTCCCCTTTTTTTTGTTGACTGTACCTCTGCATGCTGACTGGACATCCCAGTCAAGCCTATGAAAATTTTAGCTATTTGGGAAATCGATCAGAACGGGATATCTCCCTCATACGACATTGGTTTTTCGAACCATTCATGGCACTGGAATCAGAACGACGAGATCTACCCGGTCGCTTAGGTTCAGTATAGTTTCGATCACTTTCAATTTTGAGCAAAATTCATGAACTCCTTATCCCACCTCCCCAATGGGAAGCTTTTGGACCCAAAAATACTTTATTACCTGTTGGGTATAGCTCCCTCACCTTTCAAACTTCCATCCACTTTGCCTTACTTGGCTTACTACCTTTGAGCCCAACTCGAAGGTAGTCAACACTTCCCCTCTTAGATGCTCTTGTCCTCCTGTCAAGAATTTTATCTTCCTTGAGTTCATCTAGAAATTCTGGCGAGAAATTTTCAATAGAAGGCAGTTGAACATCACTTACTTGATCATTGATCAAAGGTGGCTCATACAAACGTAATTTTTCAACATTAAAGGCTGAATACATATGCATATATGAAAGCAAGTAAAGTTGAAATGCATTGTTACCAACTTGGTTTATGATCTTGAATGGACCATAGCGAATGGGCTTGAGCATTTTACCTTCTCATTGCATCCTTTCTTTGCTTAGTATGTGCAACCATACCTCATCTCCTTCTTGAAACTTGTGATCAACTCTATGTTTTTCATGCCTCTCTTTGTATTTTCTTTGACTCTTCTCAAGTTTTTCTTGAACTTGTTGATGTATAATCTGAATTTTTTCAATGAACTTTCGAGCCTTGTCAATATCACTATGCCCATAAATTGCAACATCCTTCTCAAAGATGAAGTCTAATGGCAATTTTGGCAAATACCCAAAGCATGCTTCAAAATGTGATTTATTTGTAGAAGAGTGCTTTGCCCAGTTGTAAGCATGTTGAATGTAATGTATTTTCTCATCTAATAACTTGGGATTTTTGCTACAATATCCTCTCAATAGATGCACAACGGTTCTGTTCACCACCTTGGTTTGGCCATCATTTTGCGGATGAAAAGCAATACTTTTTTTCAACTTTGTGTCCATCATCTTCCAAATATTGGACAAAAAATTCCCAATGAATCTGGAATCCCTGTCACTAACAGTAGAAGTTGGCAATCCATAATGAACCCATACATGTTGAAAATAAAGTTCAGTAGTTTTTTCAGCAGTTATGGTTTTCTTACATAGCATAAGTATACACATTTTATTGAATCTATCCACAACTACATAAAGATAGTCATGTTGTTTTCTTGACATAGGTAGACCTCCAACAAAGTCCATGGAGACACTCTCCCATGGCCTTGATGGTACCGGTAGTGGCATGTACAACCCAAGCTTCCTATTGCTAGGCTTTCTTGCTGCACACATAGAACAACCTATTATAAAACGCGACACACTATCTATCATGCGAGGCCAATAGAAATACCTCTGTAGATGTGCCACTGTTTTGATTTCCTCAAAGTGTCTAGCAATAAGAGATGAATGAGCCTCTCTCATGACACTTAGCCTCTCTCCTTGTGGTATACACAGCTTACCCAAATGAAACAACAAATTTTTATGCATGTGATAATCATTTTCCTCAACTTGATTCCCTTCACTCAAACTAGCATACACATCTTGAAAATCAACATCATGTACATGTTGTTCTATGTAACTCTCATGTACAATAGAATCATTTTTAAGTGAAGTAGAAGCACTTATAATTAGCCTTGAAATAATATCAGAAAATTTATTGAAAATATCTTTCTTGTACCTTATAACCAAGTGAAACTGTTGAAGCAATCCCATCTATTACACTAGAATTTGTCACCATGACATTTAGTTGTCTATATGGGTTCATAATTACCTATTTATTGCTCCCTTAGAGGTCCAAAATCATAAAGTTCCTAAATCAAGTCTTGGAATTGGGAAAAAGCTCATTAAAACCTTAAAAAGCCTAACTTCGCACTTTTCCTAGTCATTTCCTGCGGTACCACAGTTTATTGCTCTAAAAACTGTGACACATCCTGCATGTTCTGCTCATTAAAACTATGGACCCCCGTAAAAGGTAAAATAAAAAGAAAAGTAAGTTCTAGAAGCCCAACTGGTCGAATATTCTCCCAGCTAGGGCCTTCTAGAAGCGCTATCTGGTCGAGCTTCGCCCCTTCCATTCATGAACCTTTATCCCTTCATAAATGGATCTATCCCTCGGGTTTTGGAGCTAAAATCCCATGATGAGAGGGTTTTATCCCTTCCTTATTGGAACTGAAACTACCTTCCTTCAGCTATAAATTGGGACCATGTTTCAGTCTCAAGGGTACTTAGAACTTGGTAATTTTGAGGTGAATTGTTGAAGAAATTATACTCTCAACATTTGGCATCATTGGCATGAGAGAGATTACATACTCATGGCCATATTTTCATGCTAATTCAAAGAGTTGGAGTCTTGTCAAACTGAGGAAAACGGTTGTTCAGGACCCCGGAAGAACCTATACAAACATCAAGGCGTCAAGGTTGTAAGGTTTCTTCTTTTCATTCAAAATTAATACAAATGGATTATATTTTCTTATTAAGTTGTTCATGTATATTTTGGATAATTTAATTCTTGGAATCCTTGATCACTAAGATAGATTGTTGCTTTTGAATTATCATTTCTTGCAGATGCTTTTGATCCCTTTTGCTTGTCTTTGATTGCAGATCTTATATGTTGGATCGATATCTTCTGGAGTGACTAGATCGAAGATCAAATAAGCATTGGACTTCATGTAGGAGCATCTCTCCATAGTTAATTAATAATTCTTAAGCATAATGTTCTAGAGAAAATGGTCTACATTTTTCTATTTGTTTCTAGATATCCTTAAGATACTAGGGAGATCACTCTTGTCCGCAAGAGAGATTTGTCCATCTAACAAAATGGAAACTCCACTGGGGAATAGAACTTAGTTTTCCTTTTTGTTTTTTAGTTTGAATTTTAAGAGTCTTCTAATTTTGAATAGTCTTAAAACTGGGTTGGGTAGATAGCTTATCAAAATCCCTAAAAAGAAAATATGAATCTTTATTTTTCTGTATTTTTCCCGGCCTCCGCAGTTTTTATTTAAAGGTAGTGTGATAGCCTCCGCAGTTTTTAGTTCAGAATAGTGCGATGCCGCACTGTTCTCCATTGAAACCTGCGGACTTGTGGAAAATTTTGAAAAATTAAGAATTCTCTTTTTAGGAGCCAGATTATCAGATTTTTTGTGTTTGCCCCAACTTGTCTTGACAATCAAAGTCTTATGTGTGAGTTTCTTTCAACAAATTTTGTGTCAGTCTCTGTTAAGTTAATTGGGTTTTTTGAGTCGCTTTTTGAGAAACTCTTAATTTGATTTCCTTTGTGTTAGGCAGATAAATCTTTCTTGTAGACAAGACAGATCTCCCTAGTATCCTACGGATAACTAGAAACAAACAGACAAATGTAAACTACTTTCTCTAGATTATATTTGATCTAGAATTATCTATAATGAAGGATTTAGGACTTACCTATAGTCCAGCGTCGATTGTAGTCTTCTTTCTTGTCGCTTTGAATAAGTCTCCTTTCGGGATTTGTAATCAAAGACATGAAAGAATCAGAAGAGCCTACATAATATAGACTAATTCATAAACCATAAATCTATCTTGATGATCAAGGAATTCAAGAAATAAGCCATTTAAATAAATACCTTATTGAGAAAATAGGATCCATTTGTATTATCTTTAATGAAAAAATGAGCCTTACAACCGTGTTCACCTTGATGTCGTACAGGTCCTTCCAGGGTCCAGAACAAGCGTTTCCTCTACTTTGAAAAGCCTTTGCACTCTCTCAACTAACATATACATGAGTGTGTAATCATTCCCATATGATGATCAGTTAAGAGAGTCTAAGTTTCTCCAACAATTCTCCTCAAAAAATCTCAAAGCCCTAACTCCCCTTGAGGCTGAACTATGGCCTCAATTTATAGCAAAAGAGAAGAGGTTGCAGCTCCAAATAAGATGGGATAGAATCCTCTTTCAAAGGGATTAAGTTCCACATACCAAGGGGTAGGCTCCTTTAATGGAGGGATGAATGTACATGAAAGGAGCGAACTTTCTCCCAGATAATTGCTTCCAGAAGCTTCCAGATTCAACCAACTGGGCTTCTAAACATTACTTCTGCCTTCACTTTACCTTTTACAGGGAACCACACCTTTAATGAAGAAAAAGTGTGGCCGGTTCCGCATTCTTTAGAATCAACAGATGCGGCACCGTAGGTAATACTAAGAGAAAGTGTGGTACAAGTATTGTTATGACTTTTATAAGCTTTTCTCTCAATTTCAAGGCTTGGTTTTAGGAACTTGATATTTGTAGACTTCTAAGGGAGTAATATATGAGTAATGATGAACCCATACAGACAGTAAAACGTCATGGTGACAATTTTTAGTGTAACATTTTTGTCATTACTTTGAGGTTTGTCTTAGTCTCTTAACAATTTTTCATATTTTTTCATCTTTTTGTTAAATTGTGTCTGAGTGTTAATCGCCTTTGAGTGTTTTTATTTTTTGAACTTTGGAATTCTCACCCAATTTTCTTTACTTACACTTGATTGGTTCTTAGATTACATTGGAATCATCTTGTGTTTGAGAATTCTCTTGCATAGATCACATTTGCATAATTAGAATTCTCATTTTCAGAATATGAACGAAAAATGTGCATATATTACATTTGCATACTTTTCAAGTGAATTGTGCATAGATTACAACTGCATAGTTTACATTCTGGAAAAATAAATCATAGATTTAGATGAATTTCTTTGATTTGAATTTACATGTTTTTATGCTTGTTCTAAAAACATAAAAATTAAAAAATTGGAATTGAAAAGCATTAGTTTTTCTTGATAAAATTAGTGCATTAGATAATTTGTTATCTTTTTTCTTATTTATCAATTCTTGCATTGTTGGAAGTGAATGGAACTTCTCTCCTTACTTTAGTTAGGATTCATCGAATTGAAAATATTACATTATCATATTCGATTGCATTCATTTTTGGGTCAGGTCATAACACCATTGGTTTCATATCCATTTACCTTTTGAGTAATAACAGCCAAATAACACAACGCTTAATAAAATTCATCTAGAAATTTTTACATTTTCTAGGGCTCTTTCCACAAATCTAGCTTAGGCTAGTGCTTTGGAATAGGTTGTAGTTAACTTTCCAAAGCAACTAAACAAACAAGTAGCATCTTGCGGTAGGAAAAATTCCAATTGTTGCAATTGTTCTCTGGGAAGCTCTTCTTAAAAGAGTCAAGCACGAGATCATATCTGAATCAGTGAGGTAATCGTACCTATCTCATTGGGAAAGATAGCATATGTGCACATATTAAAAAAGGTAAACCTCGAATAAACCATTGTCGAGGAGCCTGGGGTCACTTGTTGGTAAACCTTGCATTATGCCAAGGAGCCTTCAAAGGGATTGAGCTTGTTACTCTACCCTTGCGTGTATATCGGATCGTAGAATGTTCTCCCAGGTGCATTTGTTTCAGTTGGTGACCCTAGTGGCCATAATATTTAGGATATTTCCTAAGGTGACGGTGGAGGGAAGGTCCCACTATACCTGGAACAGACGTTGACTAGACTCACTTGGACTGTCCGGAGGGTGCACTTCACTTCAAGATGGCATAGTGGAGGTACTTGCACCGAACTGTTTCATTAAGCAGGTTGTTAGGGTAACTGTTCCAACCGCCAGTTTTCCACATTAATTTCTGCGACATTGGATTTCATCACCAACTAGTGTTTTTATTGTGGAAACATATTGTTTGTGTGTGGTTTGACTCCTAGATTTGATAGCGTGTGTTCATTTGTTTGTTTTTACTTTTTAGAAACCTTCGGTGTGAATTGTTAATTGTTAATTTTATTTCTGAATTGTTAATTAAATTCATTGAAGTTGAAATCTAATGGCATATGTTCTGGAATTTACCAACCAAGGAACTCCTCTTAATGAGAATCCTAGTACTTTTCCTTTCTTTGGAAATGTTGGTCCTCCTTATATGGCTACATTTTCATTACCTAGATTTACAATAGGTTTACCGATATGGTTATTTTCAACTTCGTTGGCCCTGAATACTCAAATTGTTCCACCTCAACCGGATGCTTCACCTCAACAGAGTTCACCATCTCAACATCACCAACCTCATGTTGACCCTTTACCTTCTTTTCCCAACATGTCTTCCTCCCTTTCTTCTTCTTCGCTTGGTAAAAGTCTCGACGCTAGTAACCAGGTGGCTAAGAAGAAGAAGTAAGATAAGAAATAAGTCAACCAACCAACCTTGGCTATAAGTGTTAGTAGTGTTGAGGAAACCTCTAGCATGCATCGCAAACCCAAATTCTCTTGCAAACTTTGTAAAGGTGACCACTTCCTTATCAATTGTCCTAGTATTCCTAAGGTCTTGGAAGTATGGTTATAAAAATCTCATCAACTTACTGTTGATCCATCAAACAGTGATTGTCAGGTTCCTGGGAAAAAGGGTAAAATTAGGTTTCCTTATAAGTTATGCAAAGGGCGTCATCAAACTCACATTTTCCCTCACATGGATGAAGCCTCAAAATTGTTGGAAAACCTTCCCGTTCCACAGCAACAACTTCCAACTGGTTATCGTAAACTCTCCCAACCAACCATCAACTGATGACGTGATTGATCTAATTCAAAGTACAGTCAATCCCACTCGTCCAGTGAAACTGATATCACTCAGGTTGATGATCCATTAGTTGATCAAGTGGTCGACTTGATTTCCCGTCCGGTCGATCCAACTCTCCCTGTAGAGAGTGAAATTCATACCGCTTAGGTTCTTCTAGTTACATCAGATTCTTTTATGCCAGGGGGCATTTGACCTGTTTGTTCAGAACCCCCTCCAAGTACCAAGGTATTTTCCTTTGATTGGAATAGACTGACAGAACCTCGTCTTCCTTCTTCCAGCCCTTTCCAAATCATTGTGAAGGTTTGTGGTAATAATGTGCATCACACGAATGTAGATGAAGGTTCTTCTGTTAGTATTTTATCCTCAACTGCTTGGCAAGCTTTGGGTTCCCCTCAGCTTGTGCCTATTGCACAGAATCTTTCATCTTTTAACAGAACCATTAGTGAACCTTTAGGGATCCTTCCTAAGTTTCCTATTACCTTGGAAGGTAAAAATATCTGTATTGACCTTATGGTAGTTCGAGGCCCCTTGAATTTCAATTTACTCCTTGGGCGAGACTATGAATATGCAATGAAAGTTGTCGTATCGACACTCTTTTGCGTGATGTCTTTCCCTCACAATGGAAAAATTATGACTGTAGACCGGCTTTCATTCGCTAGTCTTGATTTGACTACCAATAATCCGACATCCCTGAATTTTCCTTCTACGGAAGTGGTATCTACCCCGCCACGGGTTAATTATGTGGCAATCAGTCCCATGTTTTCAGTTACCGATGCAAGCGAGCCTCTCATTGTTTGCTCGACTTCCTTTGACTTAGATCCAGTAATTGACATGGAAAACCCTATGGGATTATTTGAGCGTGATGTTCTTATCCCTATTGAGTCCCTTTACATGTGTTCCTTCCAAAGAACTGTTCTTCCATCTGATGAAGACCTCTTGGAAGCCATGATCGAGGAGTGTCCCTTGACATGTGTTTCTTCCAATTGGAAGCCATGACAAGGTCCTTATGAGGATGGTTCCTTTTACTGTGTCAACCTCGTTAAAAAATGAAACATGTCTTTGAGGATAGTTCTTTTAGAGTTTCAACCTCGTTAAAAAATGAAATAGGTCACCTTGAGGATAGTTCCTTTTACTGTGTCAACCTCGTTAAAAAATGAATCATGCATTGAGCATAGTTCCTTTTCTTGTGTCAAGCTTGTTAAAAAATGAAACAAGTTTCCATGAGGACAGTTCTTTTCCTGTGTCAACTTCGTTAAAAAATGAAGCAGGCCCTTATGAGGATAGTTCCTTTTACTGTGTCAACCTCATTAAAAAATGAAACAGGCCCTTATGAGGAGAGTTCCTGTTACTGTGTCAACCTTGTTAAAAAATTAAACAAGTTCCCATGAGGATAGTTCTTCTATTGTGTCAACCTCGTTAAAAAATGAAACAAACCCTTGTGAGGATAGTTCCTTTTACTGTGTCAACCTCGTTAAAAAATGAAAAAAATACCATGAGCATAGTTCTTTTATTGTGTCAAGCTCGTTAAAAAATGAAACAAATCCTCTCCTAATTGATTCGAGTCTTTGATTAGATCTCGTAAATGTCAAGTCGAGTCTTTCATTTGAACTCATAAATGAACCTTCATTCCATCCACCTATGAACCAGTAATCTACTTAGGTGAATGAAATGAAGCTTGGGGGGCATATGCTCCAGCAAGTTACGCTTGGGGGGCATTAAAACCATTCTCAAGCATAGTTTTCTCTTTGTTTCAAGCTTGTGTAAAAATGAAACAAACCTCTCTCGAGCACAGTTTTCCTACGTTTCAAGCTTGTGTAAAAATGAAACCACTCTTAAGCATAGTTTTCCTACATTTCAAGCTTGTGTAAAAATGAAACCCTCTCAAGCATAGTTTTCCTATGTTTCAAGCTTGTGTAAAAATGAATCCCTCATAAGCATAGTTTTCCTTTGTTTCAAGCTTGTATAAAAATGAAACCTATCTCTAGTCCATTTCGGTTATTATTTTCAAGACTCGTTAAACTCATGAAAATCTCAAGATTATTTTGCTATCTTTCATTCTCGTAAAACATATGAAATATCGAGTTCTTTCTGTCTTTTCTTGCTCCTAAATTAAATTGAAAAGTAAGTTCTAGAAGCCCAGCTGGTTGAATATTCTCCCAGCTGGGGCCTTCTAGAAGCGCTATCTGGTCGTGCTTCGCCCCTTCCATTCATGAGCCTTTATCCCTTCATAAATGGAGCTATCCCTTGGTTTTTGGAGCTAAAATCCCATGATGAGAGGGCTTTATCCCTTCCTTATTGGAACTGAAACTACCTTCCTTCAGCTATAAATTGAGACCATGTTTCAGTCTCAAGGGTACTTAGAACTTGGTATTTTTGAGGTGAATTTTGAAGAAATTATACTCTCCACATTTGGCATCATTGGCAAGAGAGAGATTAAATACTCATGGCCACAGTTTCATGCTAATTTAGAGAGTTGGAGTCTTGTCAAACTGAGGAAAATGGTTGTTCAGGACCCCGGAAGAACCTGTACAAACATCAAGGCATCAAGGTTGTAAGGTTTCTTCTTTTCATTCAAAGTTAATACAAATGGATTCTATTTTCTCATTAAGTTGTTCATGTATCTTTTGAATAATTTAATTCTTGGATTCCTTGATCAATAAGATAGATTGTTTCTTTTGAATTATCATATCTTGCAGCTGCTTTTAATCCTTTTTCCTTTCTTTGAATGCAGGTCTTACATGTTGAATTGACCTCTTTTGGAGCGACTAGATTGAATATTACAGCAAGCATTGGACTTTAGGTAGGAGAATCTCCTCTTACTTAGTTAATTAATAATTCTGAATCACAATAGTCTAGAGAAAAAGGTTTGCATTTGGTTTTTTGTTTCTAGATATCCTTAGGATACTAGGGAGATCGTTCTTGTCCGCAAGAAGGATTTTATCCGCATAACACCATCCACAAGAAATGTCGTGATTGTTGCAATTTTGTTAGCGACTGCAAGTACTGTAATGGTTGGTGATCGGTATGTATAATCGTCTCTTTACCCATCAAGTAGTGTTTCCACTTCTTGACGCTTTGTACCAATGCATAAAAATCTTTGTCATATGTAGGATAATTATTTACAGCACCACTGAATGTTTCAGAATGAAAAGCAATAGGATTACCATGTTGTAGAAGAACTGCGCCCATGGCATAATCACTAGCATCAGTTTGTATCTCGAATGGCTATCTCAAATTCCATAATGCAAGGACTGGAGCTGAACTGCTCTTGTCTTTTAAAGCTTCGAAATATTTTTGTTGTTTGCCTCCCCATTGGAAGCCTTTCTTCACACTTGTCACTGCATTCATACGAGCCGCTATGGCAGAAACGTTAGCAATAAACTTTCTCCAATACTGAGCTACACCTAAGAAAATTCTTACCTCGGTTACTGTTTTGGGAGTGGGCCAATTCACAATGGTTTCCACTTTAGAAGGATCAATTCTCAACTCACCTCCTCCTACAATGTGTCCCAAATAAACCAAATAAGTCTTTTTGAACTCACACTTAGACATCTTAAGAAATAATTTATCTTTCTTCAAAACATCAAGCACCCTATTTACATGCAAGACATGTTCTTCTATTGTTTTGCTGAAAATCAGTATATCATCTAAATACACTATCACAAAGTCATCAAGAAATGGATGCAAAAAATTATCCATAACACGCATGAAAGTTTCTGATGCATTACACAAATCAAATGGCATAACCAACAACTCAAAGAGTCCTTGTTTGGTTTTGAATGCAGCCTTCCATATATCACTTTCTGAAATTCTTACTTGATGATATCCACTTCGTAAATTTAACTTAGTGAAAAAATTTGCTTCTTTTAGCTGAACAAGCAAATCATCTATCCTTGGGAGTGGGTATCGATTCTTTACCGTAATCTTGTTCAAAGCTCTGAAGTCTACACACATGCGCCAAGTCCCATCTTTCTTCGGAATCAAGACTATGGGTGAACTGCATGGCGAAGTGCTTGGCCTTATGAGTCCCTTGTCAACATGTCATTGTTTTGCCTCTTTATTTCATCATTATCCATTATTGACATGCGATACCTGATGATGTTTGGAAGAGGACAATCTTGCTGCAACTGAATCTCATGTTGGATCTCCTTTTTTGGAGGCAATCTTGTTGGCTCTTGAAACATCTCATGATGTGCAACAACTACATCATATAAATCTGATTTCAAATTAGGATTACAATCCTCAAATGATTCATGATTAAAATCAGCTTTAGGCTTAATCATTAGAGGAAAAAAATTCTTACTTGAATTTACCAGCCTCTTTACCTGTCCAACATTTACCATAGCAATATTTGTCTTCTTGTGATGTGCTCTAACAATGTACTCCTTGCCATCTTTGAATAAATGGTATTTTTTCTCATGGCGATGGAAGATCGCTTTACTGTCATACAAGTAAGGACTGCCCAACATAATACCTGTTATGTCAAGTGGAACCACATCTAATTCAACTATGTCAACAAAATGTGCAGTTATTGCAAACTGCAATATACACTCCTTTGAAACCTGTAAATTTGCATCCTTACAAATCCAACCAAGTGGATATGGTTTTGGAGGTGGAATGGTCTCAAGATTAAGTTTCTTGACCAAGTATTCAAAGATTAAGTTTTCTTGTGACCCATTGTCAAACAATGTGTCAATCTTGGTATGTTTTGATATGACCCTCACATGAAACAGTTCAATTCTCTCTTCTTCATTTGGAGCTTGTATGTGATAGCTTGATGTACTAATACTGGGTTTAGTTTCAATTTCTTTCCCCTTCATGCTCTTTAATCCCATGGCTGTAATTTTAGATTCATCACTTGAATCCTCTCCTAAATCATGTTGAGTTGTAGTTGCAGTTTCATGTTACCCTTTGTTGTTCTGATGTTTGGGCCTCTTTTCAGGAGGTAATTTCCAACAATGATTTTTATCATGGCCTTCTTTTGAAAAATGTTTAAAAACCACTTTTTCTCCCTCTTTCTTGACAGATGCATTCTTTTTTACTTTACCTTTTGAGGTCTTTCCTTTATTTTTCCCCTTAAAAGGTTTGTTCCTACCCTCATCAGAAATGTTTTTCCCTCTAGCTTCTAGATTTGTGGCCTAAGCACATACTTCATCTAGACTTGTGGGGTTAAGCATGAGAATAGTATGTCTTAGGTAGCTATGTAAGCCTCCTATGTACTTGAGAAAAGTATCTTGGCTCTGCAAATCTACCCTTAATAAAAGAGCTCTTATGCTAAATTCTTGAGTGTAAACTTGCACATTTTGTCCTTTCAATTGTCTAAAGTTTTGCTAGTTCATTATGGCTTTCTGCACATGAGCTAATGGATAAAACTATAGTTTTATTGCAGTAATGAAATCATTCCATTATAGGATAATCTTACCATGCTTCTTGATCTCCTCCTTTGTCTTGGATTCCCACCAAAAAAGTGTTGCACCTTGCATTCTCAATGAAGCTAATTGGATTTTGGTATCATCATTATGAAGGTTCTAAATTCTCAAATAGACCTCCAATTTCCTAATCCAATTATCAAGATTTTCTGCATTAACTTCACCATTAAAAATTGGCAATTCAAACTTAACATCAAGTTTTAGAAAAGGACGTTTACCAGTGTTTTTTGACTGGTGTGGCTGATATACTGAAGACGAAGTAGAGGATGATGATGATGAGGGTGATGATGGTGACTTTCCACTGCCTCCATTTCCTCCATTGCCCTGCTTTGATTTATCTTCATCATTTTGACCTCCTGATGATCCCTGTGTTGAAAATGGCAACAAGAAACAGTGAAGGAGGCATCCTGAAACATCTTTCCTGATCCTAGTTGGAAAGTGATCACCTAAACTAGGTGGGGGACCACACAGGTGATTTTTGTCGAAAAATCTATTTTTAGACTATGTGCGATTTTTAGACATACGGAGCATGGACCAGGGATTTCAGTTGGAGATTCTTGAAGTATCACATTGTATGTTGTAAAAATAGATGGGAGCTCATATTTACAAGTCCTGTGAGCTATTTTTAAATTTGCCTCTC
Source organism: Pinus albicaulis (assembly GCA_034641835.2). Lineage (NCBI taxonomy): Eukaryota > Viridiplantae > Streptophyta > Pinopsida > Pinales > Pinaceae > Pinus > Pinus albicaulis. The sequence goes on from CM076574.1 coordinate 1,306,809,338, forward strand.
TAAAAATAGGGAAATTAGATATTATTAGCTCTTAATAATATTTGGACTATAAACATTATCTTATTCTCTTGAAGCACTTGATTTGATGCCTGGATGTGGCACATGCGGCCTTGAGAAGGAAATACGATTGTCCTAGGGTTCCAAATTAAAAGCTATTGCATGATGACTTTAGTTAGAACTCATGTGACAGAGTTTGGTGGAGTTGATTGAGGAAGTTAGTGGAGTTGTATTCAGTTTAACTAATCTAAACATAGTTGAGCTTTTTGTATCCAAGTTAACTAATAGATAAAATTAGTGAGAGTGGTGTGAATTAATTATTAATTAATTCACTAATTATAAACTCATAAATTAACTAAAGAATACATCAGTTAACTTCAGTGCATGGACAGTTTCAGTGGAGACCAGTGCAGAAATAGGTGAAAGAGCAGGTTAACTATCAGTTGTGACTATATTGTTGCTATTTGCAACACACAGATAGGTGGAGTAATCAATGAGAATTGTGCAGTTCAATATAGGTGGTTTATCTATATAAAGAGACCATCCCATAGCATTGAAACAAGCAATTGAGGTTGGCTATCAAGTGGCTAAAGGTTGGAGCATGAGTTTTGCTAGATCTAGCTTGATAGTGTGTAGCAAGGGAGGTAGTGCATGAGAGCTTGCAAAGAGCTTTGTACTATGATTGTTACATGATCTCCATGACATGTATAATATACGGATAGTTGGGGGTTTTTAGCTTTAAGCTTTCCCATGAAATACTGTGTTCATATGTGTGAATTTTTATGGCTTTAATGTGTGCATGCAATTGATTTTATTTCCGCATGTGATGATCAATGGTAGAAGATATTTTGTATTATGCATGAAGCTAAAATAGTGTGTGATCAGGAGAATCTCGGTGAATAACTCATCCATTATTCAAATTTCTACACCCTTTCCTTCCTTGTGAAGTTTGGATCCTTCTCCTTCTAGTTTCTCATTCCTTTCTTGATAAAGTATTCTCACCATCTCAGTCATGTCAAGGAATGATTTCCTGAACACTTTTTCTTCCTCTTTGGGATCCACTTCTTCATGGATTTCTCCTTCCTATGGAGGCATGATTAATGTTGCTTCTGCTTCTTTAGGAGGTGAACTAGGTGGTGGAGAATGTGGCAATCTTGCCCTCCTTTGTTGTGGCTCACTTTGAGACCCTCTTGCTTCCACCAATTTTCCTTCTCCTCTCTTGAGCTTGAGCCTAGTAAGCATGTGAAAACTTGCGAACAGTTAAACAAATATTTGCACACAACAACACCAGAGAATAAACTCTAGCTCTAATACCAACATGATCTGAAAGGACTGTATTAGTTTGTTGTGCTAAGTGTCTTTTCAGTTAATAAACATGTACATATTTGTCTTCATTTGTTTGCTTAAGGATTGATGAATTTAACCATGAAACATAGATGAATTTTTGAATTATAAGCATGAAAATAAGCCTAAATAACATTGAACAACAGTGTATAATAGAGAAATAAAACCACACATAAGATTTACATAGGAGGCATGATGAAGCATTTCACGCCTCTTGGGCTACATCTGCTAGTCCAGCTCCCAATGGCATGTTCGTCTTTCATTATGCTCAAAATTTTGCAAATAAATGTGTTTACAAGCCTCCAATGGTTGTTTTCTCTACACCAATGGCTCCAGAATGATCAAATTACTAGGTAGACTCTTTTTTCACCCAAATTTGTTGAAAATTGACCCTCCTAGAATTTTTCCCAATATCTCCTACAAAACCTCCACTAAAACTGGAGGACTGCAGTTAAAAATAGTAAAACCTCCGAATTTGGAGGGTGCACTAAAATTCCCGCCAAGTGAAACCGTCGGATTAAATGTTATAGTTAAGGGGGAGGGGGTGGCCACATGCTAACCCTCGAACCCCGTGGTTATGCTAACTGTCGAGCGCAATCGTCGGCATTATCCGTCGCAACTGACCGCGGAAGTTTCGTAGCCATGTGACAAGACTCTTAACTCCATAGTTTAATGTCGTTGAGTGTTAAGGTTTGAGGTTACAGTTTATAAACGTGACATGTGACCAATTTTTGGGGCCACCGGCAGGTTGGGACTGCCTCCGGTCCTTCCCCCCCCCCCATGTGCGATGTTTGAAAACATTAAGTAGCGTGGCACCCTTAAGGGGTAAGAAACACTGTGTAGAGGAGTTGGTGAAGATTATTTGTGCACGCGCCGGAGGTCGTAGGGTCGAAACCCCGGACCTAACAAAATTTCATTCAACCATATAGGGGACACATGGTAGCCTTAGGGCTGGCCACGTGTCACCCATTCATTGGCCCCAAAACAACAACGTACCATCCACATCAGTGAATCAACATGCGCCACTTGGTGAAACCTTATAGGCTTGGGAAAAAAAAATATTCTCAGGAATATTCCCCTTTTTATTTCTGACTATACCTCTACATGCTAACTGGGCATCCCAGTCAAACCTGTCGAAATTTTAGTTTTTTGGGAAATCGATCATAATGCGATATCTCCCTCATACGACATCAGTTTTTCGAATCATTCGTGACGCCGGAATCAAAACGACGAGATCTACCCGATCGCTTAGGTTCGGTACAGTTTCAGCGCTTTCAATTTTGAGCAAAATTCATGAACTCCTGATCATTCCCTGACCTCCACCTCCGCCTCTTCCCCCTCCCCTTGCTCTTGTTGGGGATCCTCCACATCCAGAGAGAGATGTTGGTGAATAAGGGTCAGCATGCACTCTACAGAGGTTAGAACTGTCTATCATTAGGTCAAACGTTCGGTAGTTGTGCTATCGTGACCATCTGAAGAGAAAAATCTGCACCACTGCTTCTTCAGTTCTTGCACATAGCTTCATAGTCAAGGACAATGGTCTGTATCATGTTTTCCAGCTACCCTAATTTCAGCACACCATAGTGTTGGGGTACCTGGCCCAGCAGCCATGGAAAATTTTAGGGGCTAATATTCGCAGGTGGGCTAATTTTCCATGCTTTTTCAAAAATTGAAATTTGCCAATTTCCCTTTGTTTCTAAAAATTATTTTCCCAAATTTTATAGTACAAAATTATTTTACCTAAAAAATCGCCCATATTTTATATATACTAATATAAAATCATTATAAATATAAATATTTCTACAAAAATATCACCAAATATTTTACAATTTGCATATTAGGGACTAGTAAGATTTGCCAAGGTTTCTAAACTTTAAGATAAACTTCCATCCTTAAAATTTTCCCTGCCAGCAGCATCCCTGGGGCGCAGTGGATTCGGCCCCCTGCCTACATGTAATCCGAGAACAAAGTGCACTGATATTTGGTGTATCCTGAACCCTTACAGTGTATGCACCAAAGATCTGTGCCAACTTATTTACCCCGATCTCTATATAGGTTCTGGATTTACAGGTGCATAGCCTCCAGTTGACTTTGAATTTGCAGCGTTCTGAATTGGGCATCTTCTCTGGGCGCAACTTCCGATTTCATAGCAACTTCCAGAGTTTCGCCCTGAGAATCAATCTTTTGTTGACCCATAGGCCCACGCAGATGTGGCAAGAGCATGGCAATGAACCATTCATTATGTTGCTTATCATATTAAACAAATCCTCCTTCGCTGATGGTGCAATCCAGTCGTTGATTAGCTTCCCAAACCGATTATGTTGGCCCCTGTTTGATATCTTTTATTTCTATCATGCATTGTGAGTAGGACTTCAGCTTCCTGAATTGCTGTTTCAGAGCATCCTTAATCTGCACAATAGTGGGATCAACGTTGTGGGCTAGATATCCCTTGAACCAATCTAACGCATGACCTTCTAATGCCATAGCCAGCTGTGATCTCTTAACATCATCAATATTAACAATTTGCACAATCCACACTGCATTAGCCATAAAACAAAACCTATCCATATCCTCATCTCCCACACCCTTAAAGGTGGGTAGCTTCATATGCGCGACCCTATCTTCTGCAGGTGGTGGTGGTGGGGTAGGAGATGTCTTACCCTTGCCCGAGTTCGACTGTGATGTAGCAGGAGGGCTATCTTCAGCGCATGTAGCCTCACTACTTTATATATCAAGTGAATTTCTCAGAGGGTTGTATAAAAATCGGTCCCCTCTCTAATTGACCCGATAATATTTTTTGTTGCGCATAGTTCTTTCTATCTTATCATAGGTCATTCACTTAGTGCGGTTGCACAACACACCCTTTTCAGACAATAGAATCTTAATCAGCAGAGGCAGAGAGCATATGAATTTCCTTCCCAGTCCCCTGAAAAATATCCTTTCAGCTTCATAATACGACACAAACTGATCTACTGAAACTTTTGTCACAAACCCACCCAAGATGCTGTCAACCTAGTGATATACATTCTGGGTGATGGAATTATCAGCCTGCTCCAACTATTGGATCAATTCAGGTGTCCACTGCGTGACCTTGTTTTCCTTCCAACAGGCTTGGAACTCTGCTAGTCTTGACAACCACTCCTGTAATTCGTGCGCAAAGGTCACAAAGAAGATCTCGTGCACCTCTGTGAAGATATACATCTATTTCTAATCTTCAACAGACAACTTCTTACTTCTATTTTATTTAAGGGAAAATTCCTGAATTTGCTTCTCAAACTAGTCCTCTAATTTAGGCTTTGATGGCCGCCACATCACTTAATCTCTCTCAAAATGATCTCGGTCCTGGAAATGGAACCATTTTTTAGCTTGAGGGGTCCTAGCCCAGGTTCATAGTTAAGGTTAACCAACAAAACCCTCTTACTACTGGCCCTTTCGGCAGTGACCTGCTTGCGCAATTCAAAGTCTAACCCGAAGCAGTATGGGGGGTGCTCGAACCAGGTTCCACACCCTAAGAGATAATTAATGATGTGGGTGCCTTCAGATCTAAAACAATCCTACCTTCACAACAAAAGCCCTAACCAGAAACCCTAACTAGATAGATTTATGTCAATTTCACAAAATACCTTGTGCGTGCACTAAAACAAACTCTGCAATCCTTGTAATAGTCTTTAATACATATTATTAAAGACCAACAGTTAAAGATCCATTCATTTATCATTCATCTAAAGAGGGAAACAATTGCACAATCGATCTGAATATAGAAAACACAGTAAACAGGAATAACATGCAGAAACATGTCATAAAGCAAACGACAGATGCATTTGATGCTCAGATATCATCCAAAACATTCCTTTATTCATTCACAGATCAAATCTTCCTTACAACACCTTCAATCTACCCACGCACACAGCCAGCGGGGTCCGTACACAGCAGGACTAAGGTCTCTGTGCACACAGCCAGCAGGAGCCTTCCATAGGGGCTTCACTCAATGAACCTCTCACATATCACGTGTGATCATAACATATTAAACAATACCCTTAATTTGAGTACATATTGGGAAATGTCTCTAAAAATCAAATTATTTAACCCCCTACCAATATAAACCCAATACACCTTCCCAATTAAAAAAAAAACCTAATTTCACTATATATTGTAGGTATCCAATTTTTCATTAACATTTTTTATACCCCTTTATATTTTTTCATTAATTTTGAGCTCCATTTTTTATACCTGTCAATATAAGAACCCTTTACCCCCTATATATCCCCCAATATATTATATCATTTTTCCCTCATTATATATCCCCCAATATGAACCCACGTGCTATAGTATTTCTCCCACAGTGAAGCCCCTGTGGAGCCTTCTAACCCAAACAAGTTTACTCAAAACATAGACAGATCTCTTACATCAACATTAACATGTCTTCTATCGACTCGATCTAGACTCCTATTTATACTTTTATTCTACGCTCATCTAAGGTCTGCAAACTGTGGTTTACGGCCCCTAGTTCTACCCTTTGACTCATTACAACTCATGAGGGGCTTTGACCCGCCCCAAAGCCCCTTGACTTGTGTTGCGCATGAATAAAATTACAAAAAAATTACAAATATATTCAAAAATATATCAAAATTTGGTCCTAAGGGACCTCGCTCCAACAAGAGCTTTTCTCCAATTTCCAAGACTTGGTTCAGGAACATGAGTATTTTTTACCTCTAAAGGAACATGATATGGATGGTGATATACCCATAATGACAGTAAAATTTCATGGTGAGAAAATGATGTGTAACACTTCCTCATGCCCATTTATAGAAATTTCACTTGTAGTGTAAAGCCAACTCATTACCCTACCTCCCCAATGCTTTAGGGATTTTTCCCTAGCTTCCTTCCACCCCATTTCTGCCCATAAAACCACCCTACCATTATCCCTTGTTTTCCTAAATATTCACTTTCCCTACCCATTACATCTAGCTAGGGTTTTATCTTGTTGAAAACCACTATGGAGAGAGAAAAAAAAATTCATAAGGGAGGCCACCATTCCAGGTTTGAGCCAACTCAGACCCATGGCATCATTTTTAGAGCTTCGTGATCATTTGCTAGGGTTTACATTGCACACAGGGATAATCTTTCTTCAAAATCTGTTTCTCAAGTAATGGAGATGAATTTTACAAAAGTGAAAGAGATTTTTGTCAATAATAGGCCAAAGAACACAAACATATTTCATTTTATGCACAAGTGTTATGGTTTGATAGAAACGCCAAAAATACACTTTCACGAGGTAATTTTTTGCACGTTTGAATAGATTGTCTTCAAGTCAATTTTTCAGGGGCTTGGAGCAGGGGATTGTAGTGATTTATGACTCCATTTTGTAGAAGACATTCTAATATTTCCAACCATACCATTGGCATCCAAAAAATCCTCTGGGAAAGCCTCCAAAATTCCTCTTAAAGTGGCATGATGTTTCTGCTGAGAGTGCACTACGCTTCTGCAAAGTTTTAGTGATCAACTTCAAACTTTGGATATTGAACAAATGGGAAAGTATTTTGGAAAACTAGAGGAGGTTTTTGTTCATAACATTCTATAGAACAAACACCTCTCCGAGTTTTGCAAAAAACGTTATGGTTAGAGAGATATTGATCCATATTTAAGCCTTATTTTTGCAGAAACCTTTCTGAAAATTCTGGAAAATTGGTCATTGCAGAAGCGACGATGTTTTTCCTTAGGGAACTCAAATGAAGAATGGCTTATGTAGATGGATGGATTTTCACTCGTACATTCTAGATCAGGCCTTGTTTTTTCATGACACCTATTTGTGGAGAAAAGGCCAAAAAACTGCCTCTTTTTCATGTTTCTGCCAGTGATTTTGACCAGGCGCGATGCTTCCAGAGTGAGGTTGGGAGAATCACGTTTTGAAGGTCTTCCCATGGTTTTTTTCTTAGTTTTTAAGTTTAATTGAAAATTATACACATAAGGCTACCTAGCCCAACCTTCAGAATTGCAAATAGGTGTTTTAAAGTGGGTCAAATTAACCTCTAAACATGCACGACGCTTCTGCTGGAGAGGCACACTGTTTCTGTAAATGGCGCTACGTTTCTGCATTGGATTCCCTTTGGATAGTTGCCAATCTAGGAAAACTCAAGAATTCAAAATTTAGTTGTCCCATGAGGTTTCATTTGGGTTTTTTTTGTTTTCCTCTCATGATGAGGAAACATGTAATTAAATTAATGAGACACACACTCCTAGTCTTTAGCTGAATTTGAGGGAATGGTTCTAACTCCCCTAGATTCTAGAAAGTGACTCATCTGGTGTAATTATGATGCTTTTTGGATAGGATTTCGACCCTATGAGGTGTCATGACTATTTTTTCCTATATATAGTCCAACTCAAGTCATTTGAAGGGTTGGATAGTTGTTATTTGGAGTGGAGCTATTGTACAAACTCTTTTTCAGTGAAATCAAAGGAATGTTGCAGTTTTAACCTTGAGACTCCAGTGGTATGCTTTTGAGAATTGTTTCTTCTCTGTTACTTCATGTAATTTAATGTTACGTTACCTTTCCATCACATTTATGATTCTTTATGTTAATCTTATGAGTTTATGAACATAAATCATTGCTTTCTATGCTCTGTTTTATAAGATTTTCATGGATGTGTCTACTCTTCTGATGAATGAATTCTAAATGATCATTCTGACTCCTTCTCTTTAAAAACCATATACATAATGACAAATTAAGTATTTTCATGAGTTTACCTACCTGGCCTCATCCTTTTTTTTGCAGCTTAAGCTTTGAAATCAGACATAAAACCTAGACCTAGTTCCTTGATTGTCCTTCCTATCTGGTAAAAACTAAAAACAAACAAAACCTAATATATTGAGCATCATAACTAACCTAAGATCATTATATATCCAGTCATCTCATTTGCTGCAAAGTGACATTGAGAGTGCCCTCTCTGGTTTTGGTAGGGCTAGCTACCAGACCTAAAGGTTGGTTTGTTGTTACCTTCCTTCATTTCCATTCTTAAGCTTGGGAAACAGGGGGAGTGATAACAGGATAATTGTCCCCGGAAAAACCCAATATGGGAAAACTGGTGCAACAAATGAGGGTTTTAGTATTATGAAATAGTGAAATTCTGAGTACAATCTGGATTCCCAAATCTAGAAATCCTCTACAAGATAAACCGGACACAGAAATTAGTGATACAAATCTTTTCTCACCTGACACTGATCCAACTACCAACTAGGCTGCTCGAAAACCCTATGTTAGCCTCTCCACAAATTTTTCGCAGTTCCTCACATGCACTGCCTGGAAGCTACTCTGATCAAGCCATCTTACCCAACTTAGCCCTTGAGAATGAATTGTTAGCCCCTTCAGAATATATTCTGACCTCCAGAAACTAAATTGACCCTCAATCCAGTTGAATTGAACTCTTCCTCTAAAGCATCCTGCGCAAACCCTACACAACCTCACTAAGAAAAACTCAACTCTCTTGTATTTGACTCTTCGGAACTCGAATCTCCTCTAGAATCATTGTCTTTTCCCCTCACTATCTCTGTATCCCCTCTCTAGCTTGAATTATTCTATGTTGAATCATTGTAGTTGAGAAGCTCGAATTTTTTGCTAAGGAACTCAACTTGTTGTGTGTTTTTCTCCAACCTCATCGACCTCGTCTTATAATCTCTCGTTGGCCCACCAACGACCATGATTAAGTCATCATCAATGATTAAGATAATCTTTGAGTTGATCCATGTGAGTTTCTAGAGAATTCTCACCTTTCTCAATTAATTACTGTTAATTAATCTATTTTCCTAAGTTAGACTTAGAAAAAATTTAATTACTGACTAATTAACTTAATTGAACCATCTCTAAGTGTTTTCTCTTGAAAAATTTTATGGGTTCTGGAGTTTTTCTATTTCTAAGCCTCCATAACTAAAGTTGAGACTAGAACACTTGTTCGATGCTACCCAATCACAAAAAACGAACAAGGTGGACCAGGAAGCCATTTCTTCGGGTAGTGTGGACATCCTGCCTCCATTTGACTCTCTTGAAGCCCGGTTGGGACAAATCACTTTAACGGTAGAACAAATAGCTAGGGACCGACATGATGACTAGAATGAGCTTATGAACGATTTGCAACACAACCAATGGCACATGATGGACAGGCCGGTGTCTCTCCGGCATGGGCAGAAGTGAATTCAAGATAGACAGGACCGATTGGAAGGTCGCATGGTGCATACGGAAGCACATGTGCATGAGTATTGTTGAAATTTGGTACCGGAGGACAGGTGGTTCCCTAAGGCTTTGATCTTTGGCCTAGGGAAAAGTGTCCAAAAGAATTTAATTTTTCTCCTAAAGTAACTTTATAATTTTTATAAAGTTAAATCTAATTTAAAAGTGACTTAAGTGATAAAGTTACTAAAGTGACTTTATAAAGTTATAAAGTCAAGTCTAATTTTAAAGTGACTTTAATAAAGTCAATATAAAATTAGAAAGGGAAAAAGTGACTTTGGAAATAAAAGACTAAGTGGGTCTTTATTAAAGTGGGGTGAATTAAAAAATAGAAAGTGAGATTTAAATGAGCATTTAATCTCAGCCCTAGATCTCAATCTATCTCACCCATTGGATTTAGGATTCCCCAAAAGTCACTTAGGGTTAGGTTAAAGGAGGGAAAGGAGGAAAAGGCCATTTATTCTTTCATGACAGATTGGGAGAAGGAGAGAAAGAGAGCAAGGAGATTTCTCGGGCGTTGAGGAGAAGGAGGCAAAGAATCTCAGAACAGACTCTGGCAAAACATTTCAGTTAAAGACAGCACAGCCTTAGCACACAACAAGGCAAATTTTTGCACGATTTTTTAGGGAAGAAGGCCGCACAGGCCAGACACATTTTACAGACCGTAAATTTGGTACTGCATTTCGAGGAGCAGAGATGAGAGGGAGGTCGTGACAAAGAGATTGATAGACTTTGGCACGTATTTCAAGGCAAATCATATCGATTTTGGATTGTTCTTGCACGCTTTTCTAAAAAAATGTACAAAATGCATTTAAGGTCAAGTATTTATAACGAAAATCGAGAAACTGTGATCATTGAGTCATTGCTCCTATTTTGATGCTCAGACGTCGAGGCGGTGGTTAAGCACGGAAAAAGAGATAAGTTGTAAAAGTCTGTTTGCTGATTTTTATTTTGCTGAATATTTCTCTCACTGTAAAAAGCATTTTTCCAGAAATAAGAAGGAGCTTTCGAACTGGTTTTCCCTAAGAGTTGTAGGGGGTTTTTCCAGGGTCACCTTGACCAAAAATATATGTGTCAAAATGTGTGAATGAGTGTTTTATGTGTGCTGATATTTATTTCTGCATTTTCCAGCATTCTGTAATTTTTCCAGAATTTGTGTTTTCAGCAAAATTTATTTTCCAGTTTATTAAATGTATGGATATGGGAAAGGGCATTTAATTATTTTGGAGTAATAAGGCGAAAACTGAAAACCGGGGTGGGAAATTAGAATTTTCTACAAGTATTTCACTAAACTGAACCGCCATAAAATGGACTTGATTCTCTAGATTTTGGTAATGTTGTTATTCTAAGATGACGGTTGGGTGTTTTTTATTTTTGGTCAATTTTGTTTGTTGTGGGAAACTTGCATGAAATCTGATAGTTTTGTTGTACTCTCGTCTTTATGTTTTTGTGAATTCCTCCTTACCAATAAGTTAGGTCGGAATAAGGTAAGAGGCATTTTGATTATGAAAACCCCACAATGTAATCTCTTGAAGAATGAATAGAAATTTTTGATTAAATATATATATATATATATATTTCTTTGCATTTTTTCTAATCAATTTTATTGAAAATTATAAATTTAAGTTGTTTAATTTACAAAAATTAAATTATTTTTTAGAATATTAAATACATTAATGTATTTAAAAATATATTTTAAACAACAACAAACCACAATATCATTAAAAATTATATTTTCTATACCAACTAAAACACTCATTCCATAAACCACTCAAAATTAAATTCAAATCATGTTCATTTATTTAACAAAGTATTGTTGAAGCTAAAAAGTGTAATAATTGTTGAAGAATTCGGCATGATGGTTCGGTCCCGTTCGTTATATCAATAAAACATAACGGTGTTCCCGACACGCGAGGTTGGTTTTCTATTATATCATCCGAGGTATTAACAACTGAACTCAAGTTCTTCATTACATATAACTTGACCTTTGAGATTGCGTAAAGACAAGTATTTACGAAATGTTATTTTGTCGAGTCCGAGTTTCTTTTGATCACTATTTAAGCCAATTTGAAGAAATTACATGTGGAATAGGATGTGATACATTCATGGACATTGGTGAAGGCTTTGAATATAAGTATTAAAAAGTAAATATTTATTAATGGGCATTGACGAAGGTTATGAGAGAATTTGAGCAAAGGTTATAAGCATTTCATTAACAAAAGAACTTTAGAGCCCTTTTCCTCTCATCATCAAGCACTCCAAAAAGTCATATTCTTGAATGGTTAAAGAGTTGGGTTCGATACGTTCATGGGAATTGACGAAGGTTATGAGAGATCTCGAAAAAAGGGGTAATTACGATATGGAATTTGAATTTTGAAAAATATATACATTAAAGATATATATTTTTTGAAATTGAACAAGTTAGAACGATCATAATGATTATTAATGTATATTAAAATTAATGTGGGTTATTAGATTTTATAAAAAAAAAAAATTAATTATGATTTTCAAAAAATTATTTGTATGATTAAAAAGAAGGGAAAGAAACGCTCCAATATCATTATAGTTGCGTTGACTTAACAAGTTAAGAACACTGGAAGTGTGGCAAATGTTAGGGAAATGAGAGTGGATGTGAGTAAGAGCACGGAAATCTAAGAAGAAGTGTTTTTCATCTCCCACTCTCTTGGTATCACAAAGATGATAGGTTCTTTCGTCCCAAGGACTCGAGAGCCTTGGGAGTAGACTATCGCCCGATTTCACCTCGAAGCTCATGAGAATTAGTTCTTACCCTAGCGACGTTCATTTTTTTCTTAGTGCTAGTTAGAACAAAAAGATAATTCTGGTTATCAAGGGTGGGGTTGATCACCTCCTTATAATATATTAGCTTCCTTTTTCCCTCCAACTCCTTATCATCACATAATTTATCCTTAAACTTGGAGGTAATAGAAACTTTTATATTATCCATCTTTCCGAGGATGATCGCCTCCTTTATCCCCCAATGGTTGAGCCAAAATTGAGTGTCCTTATGCCACCCATGTTGGAGGTGAAGGTAGGGGTTTTGACGAAAGTTAGAAACAATTTTGGAAGCCTCTTGGATTCCATGTTGTAAAGCTTCTTCTTATACATTAGAGACCTAAACATAGTCATGCTTTCAATGGGGGAAATGCTAGCTTCAATAAGGAGGATAGGATTGAGCTTGTAGGCAACTGTGAATTGTTTTTGAATCATCTCAATCTTTCTCCACGACTCTCTAGATATATTGCAACCCCAAACCTCACATCCATATAAAATAACAAGGGCAACGAGAGTCTCATAAATGAAATTTTTTTACTACATATACAAAGATGAGCTGACTTACAATTATTTCAAGCTCATAATAAGTTTTCTTGCCTCCAATGATCCCTTTTTCAATGATATAATTCCATTTGAGCTGATGATGAATGTCAATACCTAAATATTTATAAGAAGAAACCTACTCAAGTAATTGTTATCATAAAAAAAATTACCATGGGTGGTCTTTTTGGATTAAATTATCATTACTTTAGTCTTGTCACTATTAACTTTCATACCCATCTTGGAGCAGTAACCATAAAGAGTCTTAAGTTGTTTGTCAAGGTCCTCATGACTTCTAACAAGAAGGAAAATATCATTGGCATAGAGGAGAAAATTAATGATTATATTAGCGAGCTTGGTGCCCTTAAAACCTGCAGTTTCCAAATACTCCTCTAGCTTATCGATGTAAATGCCAAAAAGGGTAATAGATAGGGGAAACCCTTTCTTAACCCCGATATTGCATTTAATATCTTTAGACCACCATTCGTTGATCTTAAGCTTGGAAATAACAAGCTCGTAAAAGCGAATCACAACAATCCTCAACTCAGGGGGAATCATGATCTCTTCAAGTCTTTTCCAAAGCTTATCCCAAGGAACAATGTTGAAAGATTTCCTAAAGTCCACAAAACAACAAAAGAGATTGGTTTTACTATTGCAACATTCCTCGACAATAGTCCTAAGAGTGACAAGATGGTCGGTAGTTGAGTGATGTCTCCTATAATCAACTTTCCCTTTAACTCTTTTACCATGGCTTTTAAGTCAAAAATTAAATTTTACATTTTTTTTAATTATTATATTTTTATTTTAAAAAAATATTTATAAATTAATTTTTTCTTTAATTTTTTATTACTTCAATTATTTAATAAACTAGCTTTAAATTCCAGCCAAAACCACCTAAGGCTCAAACGAGGTTGGTATAAAGAAACCAGGGCCTGGTTAAACCATTGGGAGATCGATGAAAATGTTGTATCGCAAAATATTAATAACATTAAAAATATTGTTTTGGTTTTTAAACTCATGTGATGCTCATTTATTAAAAAGTTTTCCGGATTATCCACATTGCTAGAGAACGAGAAAATGTAGTGTGAGAACGAGAAAATGTAGTGTGAGAACGAGAAAGTTTTCCGGATTGTTACTTCTAAATTTAAAGAGAAAATGTAGTGTGAGAAAGATTTAGAGGCTAAAAGAAAATTAAGATATTATAAGGAGGTCATCAACCCTACTTTAGAAGATCAAAAGTATTTCTCTGTTTTAACTAGCTCAAAGAAAAAGATTAATACAGCCAAGATAAGAACGAACTCTCATGAGCTCCATAGTGCAACCGGTTGTTGGGCAGTTCCTAAAACACCATGGGTGGAAAGGATTTGCCATCTCTGTGAGAATATGAACATGAGGATGAAAATCACTTCCTTTTAGAGTGCCCTGCATACACCCACATTAGATCTCAGGTTCATAATCTATGTTGCAATACCGACCTTCCTAGCCTTTTAACATGTCAAAATTATAGTGAGCTTGGGATGCTTCTCTCCAAGCTCTTTGAGCATAGGAGTAAAATTTTAAAACGAATTAAATAATTCATTTCTTTAGGTCTGATAGACCAAAGTTTGGTCTCAGTGGACGTTAACCATCATCATGATCATCATCAAATCTATAAAATTTAGCTTTATGATATATTTTTTTTTTGAAAAAAATAATTTTTTTTTGCTATAAATATTCCTAAAATAAGTTTATGATTATCTATTTTGTGTACTCCCACATATTAATTAATGAAGAATGAAGAATAAAATACTTCTTATTATTGTTTTATAGTTAATATAAATTATTCAAGTATTAAAAAAGATTGGATTAGAGATATAATAACATGGTTAAACCTTTGGGGCTAATGATGGAGTCACACTACAAAGGCATACAAATGGTTAAAAACACTTTGATAACTAAGGTTAAATCTAAAATGTAAAATGATACAAATGGTTAAAAACACTTTGATAACTAAGGTTAAATCTAAAATGTAAAATGATGATAATATTAAATTAAGAAAAATTTAAATTAATAAAATAAATAAATTATTATTAATATATATATATATATATATATATATATATATATATATATATATATATATATATATATATATATATTAAAAATAAAAATAAAAAATAAATTTTTGGTTTAAATCTATGGAAAGTTATATTTAATGTAAGCTAAAGATTTAATTTGAAGAATTTTTTATATCTAAGAAATAGTGTTTTTCATATGTAAGAGAAAGATTTTTTCATTTTTTATTTTATAATAAAATTAAGACTAACTAAAAAATATTATAAAAATAATTAAATTATTAAATAATAAAAACATATAATAATTTAATATAATTTACTTAGAGATCTCAAATAGTAATTATTACAATTTTACATAAATTGGTTTTTATAATTTATCCATATTATTATTTTTAATATAAAATTTATAATTATAATGATGTCTTATAATTTAATATGTCTGAGATGTTTACAAATTAGTTAAACAATATCACATTAAAAATTATTATTTCTTAAATTAAATTTAGATTTATGATGATGATTAACTTCCTTTAAGATTTATATGGTTTTTGAGACTTTAAGAAGATACTAGATTATTAGGAATTCTTTAGCATTTTATTTCTATGCTCAAATTAATTAAGGAAGTGTTCTAAGATCACCATAATCAAGTTGACTTAAAAGGTCAAGAGCATTGATAGTGACAAATATTTTGAAAATTAGATCCCATGTGAATATAAGATGTACAATCTAAGAGCCATTGTTTTTCATCTTCAATCCAATATAAGAAAAAATGATTTTCATTTTCAACCCTCTTAGTGTAGCAAAGATAACAAACTCTTTCATCCTATGTTGTTATGGGAATTGACCAAAGCCTACTTTTTCACTATAAAGCTCATCAAAATTTGTTCTTATTTTATGAGTGTTAAGTGTCTTCTTAACATTAATCAAAATAAACAAATACTTTTGATTTTTTAGATTCGGATTCATCACCTTCTGTTTTCTTTTTGCTTCCAACTCTTTATCATCCCACAATTTCTCCTTATTTTAAAGTAATAATATTTTTAAAATATCCTTATTCTCGAAAATGATTTCCTCCTTTATCTCCCAATAGTCAAGCCAATAGTGGATATCTTTATGCCATCTCCACTAGAGCCAAAAGTGATGGTTTTGGCTAGATTTATAAGAAATTTTAAGAAGTCTTTGAGTTTCTATATTATTTAATTTTTTTATACATAAAATACCTGATCATAATCATGCTCTTAATAAATATCTAAAGATTTCGACGTGCTTTCAATAAATACAATACTAATTCTAAAGTTGTGCTAATGTTCTAAAGATTAATGGAAATCTTAAAGCTACTCTATGATCAATAAATACAATACTAATTCTAAAGTTGTGCTAATGTTCTAAAGATTAATGGAAATCTTAAAGCTACTCTATGATCATTTCTTCAATTGAAAAAAAAAAAAAAGTGTTGTTCAAACTTACCTAGTAAATGAGTGATGAGAGTAGAGTAACATGACTTTCAACCGGCACACGTACAGGAAAGTGGATAGTCTGTGTCTACTTTAAAAGTGAGAACTCGTGGTTTCTTTGTGGTTGTGAAGTTCGAACTTACATCCAGTAATTGTGTGAAGAGCGTACAGTGGCATGACTCTCAACCCCAGGGCCCACACACGTACAGGAAAGTCGATGTTCTGTGTCTGCAAAAAATGAGAACGCGTGGTTTCTACGCTTAATGTGAAAACGCGTCGAAACATTTTTCCACCTTTCCGCTGTAAGCGCTTGTAAAAGTGGGGTGAAAAGATTAAAAATTGCTCTGCTGTTCTCAAAATTCTAACGAGTCTCTCTGGTGACAGGGTCAAAACTTGCTCTGCTAAGATTCTGAAGATCCTAAGTCTACTTCTCTGCAACTTTTACTCTCAACCCCATTTCTAATTCCATTTCCCTATGGCTGCCTCCGCCTCCACCTCCACGGCTGTTAATCAAACCAGCAATTACTACTATTACGATGTGTTTATTAACCATCGTGGACCCGATGTTAAGAGGACTTTCGCCAGCCATCTATACCGTCGCCTTCTCTCACATGGACTCAGAGCTTTTTTGGACCAGTCGGAATTGCAACCAGGAGACTATTTCATTTCTCAAATAGAAGGTGCTATCCAAACAGCATCAGTACATGTGGCCATTTTTTCACCGAAGTATGCAGAATCCAAATGGTGTTTAGATGAGTTACTCCTCATGTTTAAGTCGGGGGCTCCTATAATTCCAGTTTTTTACAAGGTCGAGCCGAGTGAGCTCAGGTGGACACGAGTCAATCCTAAGCTTAGTTGGACACGAGTAAAAAATGGAGTTTATGCTCAAGCGCTACACGAACTTGAAAAGAAAACAACTTACGACTTTCAGACTCAGAAAGAAAAGCCCAGATATGATTCTGTTACCATTGAAAATTGGAGAGATGCTCTTTCTCGTGTTGCAGACATAAGTGGGTTAAGTCTGAATGCGTTTAACAGGTTAGTACCTGAACTGCCTCTCTCCTTTTTCTTTATGTTGAACCAATATGTAATGTGTATCTGCAGATCAGATCATCCTCTGCTATTTTAGCTAATTTTTAATTGTGTTCTTTTATTTTGGTCTAAACAGCGACGAGGGGGAGCTTCTGGATAAAGTAGTTGAAAATGTTTTGAAAAGGGTTAAGAAAACACCGTTAAATGTGGCCAAATATCCAACTGGGTTGGATGAAAAAGTAAACGAATTTGAAACCACAGTATTACTGGAACAACACATAGGAAAGGTTCAGGTAGTGGGTATAACGGGCTTGGGTGGAGTTGGGAAGACAACGTTGGCTAAAGAAATATTCAATAGAAAGAGCTCATTTTACAATAAAACATGTTTTTTATCTGATGTAAGAGAAAATGCCAAAACTTCGATACATTCCTTGCAGCAGCAACTTCTCAAGGGTTTGATCCGATTGGATCTGGATATAGACAACAGTCATCAAGGTACAGAGATGCTTAAGAAGCATCTCTCATCTTCTCAGGTCTTGCTAGTTTTAGATGATGTAGATCATGTGGATCAGGTGGATGCACTCTTGCCTGTACATGTCCTACGCCCTGATAGCTTAATTTTGATTACATCCAGGGATATGGACGTCCTTAGAAGGTCAGGAGTACAAGAGTCAGATATTTATAAATTGACTGGTCTTAATACACAACACTCCACAGAGCTATTCTGCTCGCATGGTTTCTGCCATACCCATCCACTATCAGGATTTGAGAGGCTTGTAGAAAATTTTGTAAAGGCTTGCAATGGATTGCCTTTATCATTGAAAGTTTTTGGGGCACTTCTTTATAGAAATGAAGACAAATCTTTCTGGGAAGACCAATTGGATAAACTCCAACGAATACTTCCCAGCGACATACAGAAGAGTCTAAAAATTAGTTACGACTCACTTGACAGACATGAACAACAGATATTTCTAGACATTGCCAGTTTTTTCATAGGAGAAAACAGGGATACCGCCATAAGAATATGGGACGGATCCCACTGGAGTGGCTCACTGGGGTTTCGAACCCTACAAAACAAGTGTCTTGCAGAGGTTGACATTGAAAATAAGATAAGAATGCATGATCACTTGAGAGATCTGGGAAGAGATCTGGTGGAAGCTTCAGGATTGCCCCGTTGTGTTAGGCTTCTAACAGAAGACATTGATGATTGGTTGCAGCCATCATTTGTAAGTAAAGCATCTCCAATCCCATATAGAATTTTTATCATTCAATTTGCAAAATATTATTCAATAGAAATCTGTGTACAGTTTTTTAACTCTTCATACTGCAGGAGGTAGCTGAAGTGCGAGGAATTAGGATGCTTCCTAGTACAGATAAAGATAATGGTGATAATGGTGAGCATGCATCTTTTCCGTTGCAGCCTCTTCATATGAGGAAGTTGCAACTTCTTGATGCCAAAGATGGTTTCTTGGAACGCATTTTGAGAAGGGTCCATTCCCCTAATCTCATATATCTCCGCTGGAACAATTTTCCCTACTCTTCCCTGGTTACCTGGATTCCAATGAAAAATTTAAGGGCATTGGAAGTGCAGGGAAAAGAATTGAAAACTTTGTGGGAAAAAGAATCGCAGGTAAATAGAAAATTTTGAAATAAAGTTTGTGTTTCAATCTGTGTCAAAATGGAGTCTAAAGCTTTTGTATGTCAGGATCATTGAAATATTTTGTGAATATTTCGCAGGCTCCTTTGCAGTTGCGAGAGTTAATGATTAATGCTCCCCTTTCAAAGTTTCCAGACTCCATAGGGAATTTGAAGTACCTTGAACGTATATGCTTCAGCTTGAGAGAGGAGAATAATGTTGAAACACTGCCTGAAGAATTTTGTAATCTGCAGTTTCTGAAGGACTTGGTGCTAACATACTGTTCAAAATTGAAATCACTGCCAGATAGGTTTGGTAGCTTAACTAACCTCCAACAAGTCAATTTGTCTTATTGCGACACTTTGGAATGGCTTCCAAAATCCTTCGGGAATTTAACTAGGCTCAAGTACCTGAATTTGTCTCACTGCTCAAATTTGACCATCTCCAGTGAAACACTTGGAAATATCAGCGAGCTTGGATACATAAATCTCAACTTCTGTAAAAAAATTGAAGTTTTGCCACCCCAAGTTGCCAGTCAATTGTGCCTGGAAGAATTATTTTTGATGGGCACAAACTTAAAACAATTGCCGAGTGCAATTGGAGAGTTGATCGATTTGGAATTTATGGAATTAGGAAGCCCTTTGCTGGAAACGCTACCTCCTTCACTTGGTGAATTAAGGAATTTGAAGCAATTGAACCTTCGGGATTGCAAGGCAATGAAATGTTTGCCGGATTCCTTTAGACAATTAACTCAATTGGGTAAATTAGTACTTGACTGTCCCATAAGCCAACTGCCATTTAGAAGAGTTGAAGGAGCAGGAGACAGTTTAATAGAATGGACAGGGCAGAGAACATGCAGTAATTTGGGCTCTTCAGTTGACAAATGCATATTTCGACTCCAACACATAAGACTGTACAACACACAAATATCAGAGGTATCATTTGATGAAGATGTGTTCCCCAACCTTCAACATCTTCACATAAGCTTTTGCCATTATTTGGAGAAGGTTGCAACATTGCCAAATACACTCCTAGAGTTGGAATTGATGTATTGTAATAATTTGAAGAAAATAGAAGGGCTTTGTGGTCTTGCAAAACTCAGGGAGTTGGTGATTAAAGGGTGCAAAGTGGAGGAGCTACCAATCATTGAAACTTTGGTATCTTTGCATCAGTTGTACTTAGGTGACTGTGTCATGCTGAAAAGAATACAGGGTCTGGAACAGCTCACAAAACTTCGATTGCTATATGTTAATGATTGCTCTGAATTAGAAGAGTTGCCAGGGGTTGAACAGTTGAGGTCATTAGAGGAGCTGCACGCATACGGATGTGTGAAGCTAAAGAGCATCCGAGGGTTGGCAAAGCTGACAAATCTAAGAATATTAGATGTTAATGACTGCTCTGAATTACAAGATTTGGAAGGTGTTGAACATTGCATGGCGTTGGAGAGCCTTAATGCCTGTAGGTGTCCCAGCCTGCAGTGGGATGATAACGTAGTGGAACAGCTGTGCCAACGAGTGAAGCAGCTTGACATTTGGTGAAGGAAAGCAGAAGGCAGCAAGTGTGCAATGAAAGTACAATTTTAAATGATGTCCTAGTTTTGCATTAATTCCAGTTTGTGTCTTCCCTGTTCAGTATGTAGGGCAAAGAATAATATGGCAGCTCTGTTGAAGCTTCAGGCACCAAAATGTGGAGGTAGAGGACTCATGGATGGAACAGGTAAATGTTGTATAAAATTGGTTTATGACTAGTGTATCCAGTAGTTATAGTTGAGTTGAGCTATGTGCAAAAGTAGAAATTCAATTTCACCGACTGTAATGTACATGTATTCCCATTGCAAAAAATTTCCATCGAATGTATACTGTTTCTTTTGGATTTATATATCTGGAAACTGATTTGGCACACATGTTCGATTTCTCGATTGATATCTTTTTCTTCTTCATCGTTTGAACTCTTAGAAATAGCAGGATATATCTCAAAACCATCCATCAGTTATTCTCAAAAGTAAATATTATGTTCTTAGACCGACATTAAGTAAATATTTCAGTTATGTTTTTTTCAGTAAGAAAAATAAGCTGGTCTATATTGAATGTACCAGGACAAACTGTATAAAACATAAACTGTTTGTTACATAATTAGATCATAAATTAAAAAGGTCATAAAAAGAGCCTGTTGAAAAAAGACAAGCCATATCTGTTAGAACCCAAATTTTACTAACTAAATAAAACTGGAAAGATCCCAGCACTCACGAGAATCTATAAAGTACCGTCTTTTAATCATAAAAACAGCAGACCTTAATAACCAAAAAAGTCACCAGCCCTAACAGAAAACCCACATAAATACCAAAACATAAAGCAACATAGTCACGGCCACAAGGCTCCCCGTCAAAAATGTTGGAGATAAAACAGCGGAATCATTAAACAATTAACACAACAGCAGATTTAATCAAGCACATAAAGACACAGTGTTTTTACCGTGGTTCACCCAAACCTCCTGGGCTACGTCCACACAACAGGGCATTGGCAATCTTATTAATTCAAACAGGAGATTACAATTCTCACACACTCTCACACCCTCTCCAAAACAAACGTATGGAGACCTGTTATATCGCAGAAGAATCTAACAGCCTCATAAATCCTCTCAACACAAATTTAGGATGCATTAACTCCCTCCCAACAAACTGGAGTTAATCTAGCAACAAATTCCTAATTTTTGTCACCTACTGAGATTTTTGCCTATTCTATTCAAAACAGAAATCTCAACAATCTCCACCTTGACAACAATTAGCCTGATACCCTGTTCCATTATTATTATTTTTATCTTTTCTGCAAGCCAGGAGAAGCCAGACACCATCGTAGCTTCTCTAACAAAACTGGTTTCGTGAACATGTCTGCACAGTTTTCCTTTGTATGCACCTTTTCAAGAGAGACTCCCCTTTCAGTGATAACCCGTCTTACAAAATGGTACTTAATTGGAATATTCTTTGACTTACTATGATAGGCCGGATTCTTAGCCAAATGTATTGCACTTTCATTGTTTGGCTTCTTCATCATCATAGGATCATGTAGGATATCCATGCCATCCAATAATAGTGCAGTGATATGTCACCGACCATAGTGCAGCATTTATTAATTTTCCATTAGGAGATTTCCAAGTCCTTCATGTCATGTCTCCAATCATTGTCCATGTCATTAAGACCTTCATCAAGTGCCATCACCTATGACGTTATCAAGTGTGGTCATTCATGTATAGTCCTTCAATATCAAGGGTAAGGACATCATCTGAGTTCTAGGCTTCTTCATCAAGAGTAATAACGTCATCATCATTTCTAGTTCATGGTTAGTTCAAGCATCTAGGAAAAGACTTCTTCTTAGTGGCTTGACATCATAATGGCATCATTAATAGCTTGTCATATTCATTAATGACATCCTTATCAAACAAGAGGGACTTGTCACCATGAGCAAGGACATCATCATATTATGCATCACAAGAATATTTGCCATCCCATTAATGTTATATTGACATCAATGACAACCTTGTTTAACATCTATAACAATCTATTACAGAATCGGTCTAGAGTGAGGACAAGTGGCATTGGCAAGGTATCTCTCTCCTGACCTTCCTTACCAGCTAGCTGTAGATGATGTCCACTTAACCTGTGCTTGTAGACAAGCCATGGACTCCCTACCAAAAAATGGAGTTGTCTTAACAACCCTTGATCTACCTGGCACGTATCTACACGAGTATCTTTTAGCAGTACTCCCACTTTGAGTTGTGTATCTATTACAAGTTTGATGGAGTTTGTTAGCCTTATTTAGAGTGCTCCACTATGAAGACAATTAGTGTGTGGAGCCCTTCGGCATGGTTAACATGTACATTTTGTAGGAGTTCTAAGGAGATGAGAACCCATGGCAGCAAATGACACATTGGCACATTCTCCAATGCCAAAGAGAACCCCAGATTGAGGGACATCCTTCTTTTTAGGACAACGGTTTTATAACTTAATACTAATATACCTACTCTGTGGTTCTACTTGTAGTTCTCAAGACTTCAGAAGCCTGGTATCTATGGTTTATCCTTACAAAAATCATGCCCAACTTCTCTGAATTATTATAGCATTCCTAATCTACTGAATTTAGGTTCTCCATGCACAGGGGCATCACTAGAGATAATTACCAAAATAAATGATATGAGTAGAAGTTCCTTTGCCATTGGAGATGTGGCAGCCTGGCAGGTATATCTTTGTGTGCAAATGCCCAGATTGCTCCAGAATTTATATTGTTGGTTTCCTTTGCTCTCAGATTATATTATCCTTCAGTGTTCAGTTATTCGTATTTGGTACAAATGAGTTGGACTAGTGTAAGGGTTGAAGTTGCTCCAGTGGGCTTCGAAAGCATATGCAGTTTATTCTTAGCCAAAGATACGAATCACACCATGTTGCAATTCAAGTGTTTTTGCTCCTTAACAGTCCAGTCATACTCTCAGTCTTCAGAGCAGTATTGGTTCTATGATACTTTGCTCCCAATTATCATTTCTTCTAACATTAAAACTAATGGATACCCTTAAAGAGAAGTAGGTGCTCCATGCTCAAGGTCTTGATACTTCTTTATGTTCCATACTCATGAATATAACAAAGGGAATATCTTGACAAATAGCTTCATTTCCAGAATGTCCTCTGTTTCCAAGAAAAGTGCCCAGAATGGACCCTTTCCCGTCCAGGATGTCCTCTACTACTAAGAAAAGTGCCCAGAATGGACCCTTTCCTAATGTAACAAACCACTATGCTAACTGTCACACACTTCTTAGGGAAGAGTTGCTCAAACAAAGTTAGCAATATCCACAAAGGGTGGATCCCCATGAAATACGTGCAAGAAATTTAAATATTGTCTATAACAGACTATTACAAAATGGGTCTAGAGTGAGGACAAGTGGCATTGGCAAGGTATCTCTCCCCTGACATTCCTTACCAGCTAGCTGTAGATGATGTCCACTTAACCTGTGGTTGTATAGAAGCCATGGATGTAGCTATTGTAGTCTAGGGCTGTAAAGATGCAAACATTTTGTTGCCAAGACCAAGGTATCCACTTTATGAAGCATTGCTGGCATACAATGTCATTGAAGCTAGGCAATATAATTTTAATTACAGAAAGGTATTGGGAAGTTAATTTAGAACACCTTGAAACAGTAGCTAAGATGAACACAGTAGTAATCGTTCTTGTCAATCCCAATAACCCTTGGGGTGTTGTTTTCAATCTTGAGCATTTATCCAAGGTTGCAGAGGTGGCAAACAAGTTAAGCTTGTCAATAATTTCTGAGGGAGTATATGCACTTAAACTCTGCCCAGTGGCTGGTACCTATTTGGTAACTTAAAACAAGATGAAAACATGATTCAAATCGGCCTCAAAGTCTGATTTTTCTTTCAACAGTAATTGCCCATAATACAGATAGGAAACTGGAATGATAATGGGAGTATTCGAGGAAGCTCAGATTTAAGTTCCATTCCTGATTTTTTGCCTACCTTTTACCCTTCATGTCTGGATTTATATGGATGCTGGGACTATTTTGTTACGCTGATGCCTTCATGACAAGTTATACATTTTTAACTTGTTTAAATTAATAATGGCCCATGTTAGATGTGGCTGAAAAAAAGGTCATTGAAGGATTCAAGTTGGTGAGGACCTCCATAGTAGCAGTTTTGAACTACAACACATTGAATGTAATCTGAACCTCATTACTAATTTATTGATTAGGCTATCCATAATTTGTCTTCAAAAGCATTGATAGCCTGAGAGAGGCTATTTCTGAAAGGAACTCCTTTGGAAATGAAAGGTTAAGACCTTGAATGCATTTATTTGGCAAGGTGCAATGCTTAATACTGCTTGCAACGTTTTGGCCCACATAAAGTGGGATTGTTTCATCAAATAAAACATTCTTTCTGTTCTCCCAAATTGTGTAAGTAGTGGTCTTGTGGGACAGTTCTTTTAGGCTTCTGGCTTGATTGAACCTTCTCAACCTCTCTTTCAAATTATAACAGATTTGGGAACACAAAAAATCTCTAAAATATAGATTTTCTTGGAATGTTTTCATTTTTAGGTCTTCTATATTAGAAGCTTAAAACCATCTGTCCTATAGCATTTGGGTCCAACTGCATCCCCAAAAGACTATATCAACTAGATGGAGTGCTCCTCAAGAAAGGCTTGGTAAAGCCTCAAACTTTTTCTAAGTAGAAAGATTTGTCATGAACTGTTTCTCCAATGTGCAACAGTGCAACTACCTCAATAAATAAATAAATAATCTTTGAGGTAGTTACAATTCCTCAAGACTTGTCCAAGGAAGAGTTAACAACAATGAATTAATTAATCTTCCACCAGCCTCACATGAGTAAATCCCAAGCAACCAACTCCATGGTTGAATGTGCAAAATGAAGTAGTCAAATCACAAAATAGTAAGTGGGCAACCTCAAACAAAACAAATCCAGGGAGAAAAGGGTGAAATATGGGTTTGACAATACCAAAACTCCATGGAATAAATAAGTATTCACCTTCAAGAATAGTAAGAAGTGACTCCACATGTTTACCCTACAAGGATATGTTCCAAATTTAGTAAGATGACTAAGTAATGTGTCAACTTCCCTTTGCAAGTGTGAAATTTTTTTCCAGGGTCATTAGACCAAAAATATTGTGTATTTTTTCTGAGTGTGTGCTTGCATTTATTGCTCATATCAGCTGAAACTAAATGGTAGAGGTAACTCAAATGTGTTTCAAATAAATTGCATTCAAAAGTTTTACATCAGACTTACTAGTTTGGGACTGTGGGAATCAAATTTATGCAAAAACATTGAAACTGCGGTGAGCTGCTAGCTAGCAAAAATTTCTACATGTATACCTAAATATTATAAGAACCCACTCTGAATTGGCCCATGGAAATGCGAAGAGCATACACCCAATGACAAGTAGCACCAACATCCTCTGCAGTGCCAATCAACTCCACAATGGTATCATATGATCAACTCTAGATAACAATGAATCTACTAATGTAGCTCCAAAACTAAGGCCAGCATTTGATATAAGTTTTTGCTTGAGCAGGATGCTCAAGAACAATGGAGAGAAAAAGAATGAACTTCAATTTTGAAGTGAAGTCCTATTTTGTCCTTTAGTCTATTTTATTGCTTAGTGTTGTTTCTCTTATTAGCACTGTTATGAAAGCACATATAGTCAAAGGAGTTATTTGTTCAAAAAGCATAGCTTGCTTCTTAAGTAGTATAAAGGGTCATAAAGTTATGTTGAAAGGCCATGATTAGGAAGTCATGTTTATAAAGTCATCATTGTAGCGAGTTGGGACAATTTTCCCAACCTTCATCTCACCAAGGCCTTGATTAGTACAAGAGACCTTCCTTTTTGTCAAACTGAGTTAGCATTACGAGTGGAGGCATCATTGTTGGCATTTTGCTTCAACCTCCGTTCTATTAATCACCTATACATCTAAATATAAAATTATGCTTGATAAAATGATTTCATCCTTTGTCAAACTGCGTTAGCATTACAAGTAGAGGCATCATTGCTGGCCATTTGCTTCTACCTCCGTTCTATTAATTACTTATACATCCAAATGTAAAATTGTGCTTGATAAAGATGGTTTCACCCTTTGTACTCTCTTCTCTTGAATTTTGTTTTATGTGTTTTCCTTTTCATTTGAGTCAAGTTCACATTGTTGAGGCATTTCATTGTCATCACTCTAAACTAATAGCCACAGAGAAAATCATTCTCAACACCCTCTCAAAAGGAATTCTTGCAAGGTGATACTTGTGTCATTCAAGACTCTAACAATTTCTAGTTGGTGATCTACTGACTAAGATACGCATCCATCAAAACAAACCGTCCTTATGAATGTATTCATGCATAACAACTTATAATTAACAAGCAACGAATTCTCATAACACATAATGATGTTATAAACATTAACTTGTACAATATTAACATTAACTTTTAAACAACGCATCCACATGGAAGGAAATGAAATCCACATTCCAAAGAGAGAACATAAAAACCACAATCAATCAAGCTACCTTGTTTCCGTAATTGTCATGAACTGCTGGACTCTGTCTCAGTGTCCTCTACCTAGCTTATGCTGTGGGGTAAAAAATAAAAGTGAGAAAACCCAATGGAGAAGATCTTCAATTAAGAACTGCAGCAGTTCACTTTTAACAGAAAGAAAAAATTCAGCTAAAGTATACCTTACTACCTTTATATTGTTGCATCAACTTTTAGTCCATGATCAAATGTGACTTTGTCTAATTAGACAAACCAACTTACTAATGAGCTTTTTGTCCTAAGTGTACAGATTAAGCGATCAAAGTTAGTTTGGTATTGAATCTAAAAAATTAGTTAGTTGTCTTGGAGAGTGAAATGAAGAATGTGGGCATTTAATGTATAGTCCGGTATAATGGGCAGGCCAGGGTTTTAAACAGAGTTTGAGTCCCATATAAAGGGTTGCACTAAGATTAGAGGTATTGAGTGTTGGTGGTTATCAATTGGATACAAAGTAACAGACAACTTCAAGATATTGATATTGGGCCTGCAGATGATCATTTGAAGGAGATATTCCAGCTGTTCAAAGTCATTTATTTTATTCTTTTTTTTTGGAGAATTGAATCAAGAAGTAGATCAGCTGTCAAAAGAGGCTCAATTTTTTCCAACAGGTCTTTATTTCCTTCGATGAAATGAAGGACAATGTTTCTTCATTGTCTGTTTCAGCACTCTACAACTACTTATCTTGCTTGTTTTGTGCTTATATAGTTTGGGACCACTACAGGCCCAGTAGCTCGAGTTGTAGCATTGTTTTTGGACTTTGGAGGCCATTAAAAGCCTCATTGCAGCATTTTTTTTGGACTCTAGAAACCATTTAGAGCCTTATTGGTTATGTATTTTGTCGATGATATCATTGATATGTATTTCACTTGGTGCCATTTTGATATATGCACCCTTACATGGTATATAGATGAGAAGACTTTCTATATTTTGTCTCTAATGGTTTGGAATCATGGTTTATAATCTTAAATTTTTTTTGTCATTAAAAATTAATTATTTTATGTATTTTTTCCAATTCTAATTTATTAAACCCGGTTCTATCTTAGTTTGATCTAGTTTTGGTTGGAATCATGGTTAGATAGGCAGTCAGTTCTGATTTTTAAAACTATGCTCATAGTAGATAAGATATAGAAAGATAAAGTACTACTTGGTATTTACCTCTCCCAAAATGTAACAGAACCATTGAAGGAGGAGCAAAGCAAGCTTTAAATCAAATCTTCAATGAAGAAAAGTAAACAAACATGCTTGATGTTTCCAGTCCTTAACAGAGATTTCTGAAGAAAATTTGCATTCTCTAAGATGAGTCCATACACCAATTCTTTTCTAAGGAACACCTCTTGGGGAAGTCCAAATGATTCTTCCCCATATTCATAGATGACATCTCTAGTAAACCTGTTGGTGTGGACTAGTGCAACTCACCTTTGTGGATTTGAACTAGACACCTACTAACACTAAACTAGTATAATGGCCAAAAACTTTGGTGATAACTGGTTGAGCTAACCTCTTAGACTGATTTTGTGCACCATTTTTAGAACAGATAAGAATTTTCACTCTTAGTGCAGAAAGTGTCCTAAAAACAAAATAATTTCTTGGGCTGATATCTTCTCAATAAGTCAAATTTTCTTACAGTATTTTTATTTGGGAAAACATGTGCTTCTTTTGTCAGAAATCATGCATATTATGTTTTACTTCATAGCATTTTCCTTGAATGTGGAATTGTGTATCCTGTAATTGTCAATGTAAAGGAACAGCATGAACATGTTGGGTGTTTGACTTTTGTTTTGTAGCTTGAGAAGAACATTCGGCTCATTGCACTAGCAACAAGTTGGACTAAACATGTAGATGATTGGTACCTTCAATTTTCTATGAGTCATAAAAGCACAAGTTATATTATCTCAGCTGCAAAACAAAGAGGTAATGGAAAGCAACCTCAGAAAAACAATGCTCCATAGTGATGGCTACTCCAAAGGATGCTATAGCTTTGAAGATTTTTATTGGTGTAAAGGTGGAAGGTTCTCCACCCAAGTACTTTAGTTACTGCGTGCAATAACAAAGCAAGCTGGATGACGAGGTGTGTGATTTTATGTACATTGATTAAAACATTCTAATTGACATTAATAATATTATCTAATCTTATTTCACTCTAATGTCACCACAATTTGTTTCATTCCAGAAGGATTAAGGAGAATACTTGGAATTTTTATGTATAAGGTTGTGATATCCCTAGAAGAAGTAGACACTATAATTGGAGGGAAGATGCTGAAAGTTCTAGGACTGTGTCACTGCTAAAAATTCATGTTTGTCTGTATTTCTTTTGTATTTAGTTGCTCTAAAGAATTTTACATATACATGCAAACACTTAAGGAATTTAAGATCTGAAATTATTTCATTTATAACTTATTGAACACATTTATAGGTTAGGTATCTTGATGCTTATATCAAATGAAAACATATTGTATACCCATAAGATCATTGTCTTGATTGTAAGGCTGTGGAAAAAGAGGGTGTTTCTTTTAGGAATGCTACATTTTGTGGGAAAATATATGAAGGTTGTGAGGCTAAGCATTTATGGGACATTTGAAACCTGTAAGACATTCCTATCTCTGTTTTCAAACATGGTAGAAAAATTGAAGAGATTGAAGGTAGTGTATTCCATGTTTCCTTTGATTTGTTCATATATTTTTGTTCCCTTCATTATAATGTGATGGCTGTGTGATGTGCTAAAGTTTTTTGTTAATTTGTTGATTAATAAATAATGTTTATCTTGAAGCAGGTTCGTGTTAGAAATGATTCTGGTTTGAAGCAAGATTATGTTAGCAATGGGTATGTGAAGAAGGAAGTGACCAGGTGCAATCCTGTGTTATTGAATACAACAATAATATAGATGTTGGCCTACTTGTTAGCCTCAGTATGTCCTAAAAGGAGTCTGATTCCCATCAGTCATGGGGATTATTCCTCCAAGTGCTTCAGGAAGTTAATCAATGTAGAGGACACCATCATAGAATCCATAAGTAGCTGCAAGTATAACCATTATGCTCCTCATGGTTTACTCTAAACTAGCAGGTATTTCTCACCTTTGTATTTTAATCATTCATCTGTTGCATCTTGTGCTTTGGGATTCTTCATTGGTAGTCACATGGACACATTGTATGAACCCATCACAACTGCACTAATTATAAATGCTAATGAAAGCAGAGTATGGAGTCTGACTCACTACTGTTGTGCACCATAATCCCATGACTATTATTACCAACAATACCAATTCTAACTACTGAAAAAGATAGAGGATGGCCTATTAGCTTATGTAGTGGAACACCACTTAATTCTCGTTTTACCTTTTCAAATATTTTATGACAAAACTTTGATTGAGAGTATCTATTCAGCCAAATTTTCCCAACTCTGGCACCCCTGCAAGTGAGACATCCCACAGTCCCCTAGGGGATGATTAAGAGTGTATATTCAACCAAATTTTCCCCAGACTATCACTTACCCAAGTGAGACAGTGCACCAGGGACAATTAAGAGTATCTATTGAGCCAAATTTACCTTAAGAATCGCACCTACCTAGGTGAGAAAGCCCACGAAGGATTGATTAAGTAAGAGTATCTATTCAACCAAATTTTCCGAGGGACTTTCACCTGACCAGGTGAGATAGTCCAATAGGAGCAATTAAGAATATCTACTCAACTAAATTTTCCAAATACTTGCACCTAACCAGGTGAGCTAGCCCACTAGGGGCAGTCAAGAACATCTACTCAGCTAAATTTTCCCAAGACTTGCATGTACCCATGGGACTCTGGCTAAGGAACAATTACACCCTTGTTTCACCACCCATCCAAGCGTAGATTGACTTGATTTTGTATCTCAGTATTCAATTGATGCATTTTAACTAAATATTCCTCTTCTGTTTTTCCTATAGTCGGCGAAATTTCTGGTATAGGATTTGGAAGTCGGATGATAATCTGATAAAAGTAACTAGAACCTTCCCATGGGACATCCTGCTAGGGCGATTAAGACTATCTATTCATAAAAATTTGCCCAAGACTTGCAGCTACCCAATTGAGAAGGCCCACTAGGGACGAACCTACTAAGGCAATTGAGAATATCTATTTAGAAAAATTTGTCCAGGACTTGCAACTACCCAGGTGAAATAGCTCACTGGAGACAAACATGTTTAGGGGAATTTGAACCTTGGTTGAAGGAATAACAACACCCCTGTTTTACCAACCAACCAAACCCCATTCAACTTGTCTTTGACTGTGTGTGTGTGTGTGTTTTTCTTTTCAACTCTTTTCTCTCTTTCTGCTTCTTGTGTGTGCTGTTGGCAAAGTTGACACAAGTTCAAACCCACTGGAACCATCCATGCAAATTTTGTACTATCCCCATAGCCAAGAACATATTGTACTAGAGTCAGAGAACTAGGATATATATCTTTTCCATGTCTATCTTTTACGTTCACATATGGTCATCGATTCAATTTGTTGTTGGTTATCACATTCACTACTACAATATAAAGTCAAATGCTGAAAGAGTTTGGCTATGGAAACTAGATCATTTATCACCTAAGCAGCTCAACTTGT